>MU227098.1:402645-414862 GCA_018584345.1 Thuja plicata | reverse complement strand
GGCATAAAAGTAAAAAAAAAAAAAAAAGTTTTCCTTTGTAATGCGACCAACCTAAACTTTTTTATGATATGGTCGAAATGTTAGGTCGCAATTTAAGGTGAAATGTACTAGTGAAGGAAACCTACATGGAAAAATACTATCCTAGATGCAAGATGAATGGGGACACATCTAAAGAATGCTAGAAAAAGAAAAAGCAAGCATGGAAGCCAAAAAGTAAAGAAGTTCCTTATCAACCAAAGAGAATCAGTAATCAATATGTATGAGATTACAACACTTGGACAAACTGTACATCATGTGGTAGATATGGGCTGCAAACTACATGAGAGCATGGACCAAAAGGTCTAAAGGCTGGTCAAACCTCGGAATGACATGCTTACACTATCATAAAGTTGGTCATCTCAAGAAAGATTGCAAGGACTAATTGACAGAAACAAGCACATATCCCAATGGAAACACCATTGAATATATCCAGAGAGCAAGAGATAAAATGTGGATAAAAGCTTTAAACAATGGTGAAGCTGGACCAAGCAATGCAAATGGTGACACTTGATCTAATGGATCTGGTGAGACCACCAACCCCACTTGAGTTGAACAAGTAAGTATGGAACTGCACTATACCAAGTTATATTTTGCATTAGTTCCATTATACAAATTGATATATAGTCAAAATCTGCATGAACCAAAGATGCATATTACTTTACTTGTTACAAATCCAAGAATGCAACACCGTCGGTATACACTTACCAAAAATCATCGGTGAACATAAAAATGAGTTGTTTACACTTCCCATAAATTGTCAGTCAACTAGTAAAAATGCTAAATTGACAATGTAAGCCGACGCCTGTTGGTAAGAGAGAAAATTTCAGAAGTTGTCACAACAGAATACCAATATCTGTTGGTAAAACCAAAATGGTTAACAAATACCCAAATGTATCATGTCTTCACTGACGATGATTTGAAATATCCTCCCAATGAAACATGTCTTCATGTCCTGATGATTCGTTGAGCATTTATTGCAAAGACTTAGGTCAAAAAGTCTATAAATAGTCAATGGGACAACTTCATTTTTCACCCGCGATTTGAAAAGAAAGCAGAGTAAAAACCAAGCGATCAAAGAGCAGAAAGTAGAAGCATCCCCAGATCGATTCAGCACACAACAAGCAGATCTTTCACCACTATTGCAATTTAAAGTAAGTACCAAAGGCACCGAAAGATCTATGTCATTGTTTTATCAAGAAAGCCCTAATTTTGAGAATACCCTAAAAACTTGAAATACAATGGCAACCACCTCAAGAGCCACTAAGATGAAGAATGATAAGAGGAATATGGTGAACATGATCAAGAATAGTACATGTGTAGAACCAAAGTATAAAACCTACCTATAAATTGCATCAAAACCCGATGAAGCCAGCGTGTTTTCAAAATTCCACCTAGGGTTTTGCTCATAGAAGATGTTAGGTCTTATATTCACTGCAAGATCATAGAGATAGGTGATCTTGAAATGGATGAAGCTTTTAAGAAGTTGTGTGATGCTAAGAGAAACCTAAAGGAAGAGCATAAACACTTGGAGGTCAAAGGGTTAACTAATTCCCTACATTTCCCGAGGGAATTCAAAACAGAATGGATAAGGTTAGTCTTGAGCAGAATGCATGAAAAAAATCTATGGCTAGACCAACCCAAGTAAATAACCAAGGATGTTCTTCACGTTGTCACTAGTTATCTGATAACTGACAAGCCTAGGGCACACAAGCATCCATCCATGAAAGAAGTTGAAAAACTCACCAATGCAGAAGGAGACAACAAAGGTCTCAAAGTGAACACAGTCACCAACGAAGAGCTAAAATTTGGTGCATGTGTTATTGGGTATAAAATATTTTAGGCTAGCAGACTAAACAACATTTCTACAACAGTAGTAAGCACAACTTACAAAATGGTAACAAAAGGAATTCAGATGGATCTATGTGAGATCCTATTAAAACAACTTGATGAAAACATGATCAAAATCAGGTCTACAAAGACCAACACGTGTAAGTTTGGATCACTTATCATGTGTATCTTTTTCAATTTTTCAAGAATACTTTCCTTCAGTAGGAAAACTTGAATGGGACACTACCAAACTGGTAACCCAACAGATTAGTGAACTGATTAAATCACTAGGAGACAATTTTGAGTTTGTTATGTCTACGTACTTCCTTGAGTTCAAGGAACAGATGATAGAAAGAACTAGGATTCCTGAACAGCTAGTTGAAAAATATAAAGATGAGATATGTTTTATGGTAGACACAAATTACACACATATCAAATCGATTGTACCAAGAACAGCTTGGTTAGCACCATTAGACTATGAGATCAATATTCATCAAGCTACAAGTGTAATTAAGGCACTAATTAATGAGCCTATTGATAAGAAACAACCAAGGTTTGGGACATATGAAGAGGCCAAATCAAAAATAAAACAAGGCATAGAAGTCAAGAAGACTATAAAAAAGGGATAAAATGATTAAGAATCTCAAGAAGAATCTATCGGTTATAGAGGAAGAGCAGGATCAACAAGAGGAAATTGATGAATAGGGCACCATCGATGAAGAACAAGAAGAAAAGAAATTAGATATAGAGGTGACTGAATCTGATACACCTCCATCTCCACCTCCTACAAAGAAACAAAGGACAAGGAGTCAAACTACTACAACCGATACCACACCGCTTAACAAAGGTCAAGTAAGGGCCTATATGAGGAAGCAGCCAGCTAAAAGAACTAGACAATAAACTGTCAAAACCACACCACCAAAGAAGAGCAAAAGGTTGGTTAGGACAAAGACTGACTTGGATGACACTAAAGATGACGAGCCTGATGTAGTGAAGAAGAACTTCAAAAATAAAATAGTTGATGAAGCTGCCAAATCAATTGCTACACATGGTACAATGACTGATAAGAAGATCAGAAAATGGGATACACTAAACCCAGAGGACCAAAATAAAATATAAGAGGTATTCATAAAGTCAATTATCAAGAATAAGTATGCACCTGCAGAATTTGTAAATCAAATACCTAACGAGCTAGTGTTGGCAAGTTGACTTCCTAAGGATGCATGACTCATTTTGTGTTGTCATCATGGCAACAAATTCATGTTTAGTTTCTATCTTGAAAGACAAAATGAATAAGTAAGGAAAATAGGGCAGACAGAGATATTCAGTGATCATCACATCAGCGCACATGTGAGAGATCGAGTCAGCTTATGTGTGTTTATCTATATGTTGTATGACATGTATACATGCTACATCCAGACATGCATAGTACAAAACAATAGTATGGCAAAGTTACAGGCAGATCAGTAGACCAGCAGTCCAGAAGACAGAGCATGGAAGCCGACTAAGTGTTTTGATCAGGTGCAATATTTTGTTATGTAATGGCTAAGTTCCTTTGGTTATATGTTTGTAATAATGTAAATAGCATTGTAGTAAACACGCTTGAGCCAACTTGTTCGGAAGCATTGTATATTTTGTTTTTAGGGCTGACTATTGTCTTGTATTGGGTCACGCCTGTTCGGTTAAGAACATATAAGTATCTAATGTAATGTTATATTACAAGTGTCAATTATGATGTAAGAGGAAGATATGGAAGAGTAGTATAATGAAGTTAGTACATGATATAGCTCTTTAAGAGAGTAAGAGCATTCATGCATACATAGAACTGATCAAACAAGCAATGTCATCACAATAGTTCATTTTGATATAATGTATATCATCTTTTAGAAGGTTTTATCCTTCATCCTATTGGGTAGTGAGCCTAGGCAGTGAGCCATATACCTTTAACAGGGTTTTGTAAAAGACTCCTAAAAGGGTCAGACCTTTAACCAAGTCTTTGTACTCATATTGTAAAGACTACTTCTAACAGGGCAATGGAACTTTAACAGGTTCATTATACCTAGTACAATATTTTTGGGTACTAATTCCCACCAAGGTTTTCCTCTGATCAAGGTTTCCTCGTAATCATATCATGTGTCATGAGTTCTTATGTTAAGCTTCATTCAATGTATGTTTGATTTATGTTTAAGTTGTTGAAAAGTAATTAATAAGACAAAAACTGATTCACCCCCCCCCCCCTCTTAGTGTTTCTAACAATTGGTGTCAGAGCTCTGGTCCTCNTTCCCCCCCCCCCCCCTCTTAGTGTTTCTAACAATTGGTGTCAGAGCTCTGGTCCTCAGCAAATAAGTTTAACCACTTGAGGAGATCATGGACTCAGCAGAAGCTAAACATTTGAAAAATAATCTTGAAGCATCTCTTGAAGATCTTGATAGATCTAAAAAATAAAATTAAGAACTTAGACTGAAAGTTGATGGCTCACAAATGCTTATCAAGAAATTAAGGAAAGATCTGAAGGATTGTTCTACAAGTGATTTATGGAAAATAATCAAAAAGCTAAATGAAGAGAATATTTCTCTGAAAGATCAAATTAAAAATCTAGATGAACAGCTCATAAACAGCCAAATTGCTATTGAAGGAAAGATCAAAGAAAGCAAACAACTAGATGATGAACTCTTGAAAGAAAATATGAAATTCCTGGAATTGGAAAACATAAAGAAGAAGTTGGAATATGAATTAGTAGAAGCAAAAGATAAGATTGATAAACTCCACACAAGTTCTGATTCACTTCAATCAGAGCTCAATGCTCAAAAGCAAAAAGGCGACACTACTGGTCTTGGATACAGTATAGCACAAATTGAAATCAATTCATTACAAGAAAGAAAGAAAGATTATGAAGCACCTTCAGAAGCAAAGGAAGATGAAAATGTTGAAGAGATTAAAATAGATTCACCTAAAGGGGAAATCAAGCAAGTTAATAGAACTTGTTATGCATGTAACAAACATGGTCATTTGGCAAGAGATTGCAAAGAAGTAAGACCCTTCAATGGTTATCATTTCTCCTGTAATAAGTTTGGTCACAGGGCTATACATTGCAGAATAAATCAAAGAAGAATGAATCAAAACAATCAGAGAAATCAACCTCAAAGAAATTTGCAGAACACTACATGTCAGATATGTAACTACAATGGTCACACAGCAAAGCAATGCAGCATGATGAACAAGAACATCAGACCTCCTATCATTTGTCACACATGTAGAAAGGTTGGACACATCTCAAGGTCTTGTAGATCCATAACTCAAAAGCAAGATGAACCTAAGAAAACACTATTTGAAGAAAAAGGAGAAGTCAAGTTTGTTCAAACAAATGAAGATTCAAGCAAAATTTGGGTTGAATTAAAGAAGGACAATGATTTTGACAAGTAGTTGATGCATCCACAATGAACACACCCTCTACTTCTTCTTGAATAGACCTTCTTGGTCTTAGGGGGAGCTATTCTAGCTCAGGACCCCTACACGGTTGGTATACTCACCTCCAAGTATGTGCCTATGAATTCATGGTTATTAGCATATAATATTGTTGTATGCATTCACACATTGTCTAAAATACATCAGGATCAAAGTTACAAAATCTCTGAGTAATTTGCATACGATTGCAAACATTAAATGCGGTAGATTTTATAAAAGAGAGTAAGTGTTTGATCTTCTTCACACTTGCATTCGATACCATAGAATTTGGAGAGCACTGAAGCACTAAGCATCAAGAACAGAAGCATAATAGAATTGGCAGCTAAGCAAATAGATAAGAAGTTGAAACAGAACCCTAGCAGTCGCTCCATTTCAGAATTTCATGAAACCCTACTTAATCAAGTTCCAAGTATGGTGACTCTAGTTGTGTCTGTTATAGTAGAGAGGAAGAGATTTGTATTCAAGAAGCATCCATTCAAATCCATACTAGATGATGTGGAAGGGGCTTTCTCCAAAACCCCGCTAGGTGTTGTTCATGTTGAAGATATCCGCACATACATTTACTACAAGAAGGAAATAGTAGGAGATGTCAGTATAGCCACTCATATGGGATCTATGATGAAACTTGATTACACATTCAAGGATGAGTTTGTGCACTTGATTGATAACCCTATTTTTGAATACTCTAATGTGCATGAGTTTTATGAGAAAGAATGGGTAAATATTTTTCTAAGCATAATACATGATGATCTTTATTGGATTGGTGAGGTTCCTATGCGCATCACTATAGACCTAATCCATGAATTAACCAGACTTCCCAAGACTGGACCAGTTTTTCCTACTGGAAAGGATGTCAAGAATAAAATTGAACAAGTTTTCCTATCTAGAAGTGACAACCGCGGAATGACAGTTGACCCTATCAAGGAAGATGACATAAAACTTCTGACAATTGTACTTGGTTATAAGTTTCAGCAAGCAAGCAGGTTGAACAGTCTCTCTGCAGCAACAGTCCTAGAAGCTATCAGAATGGTGAAGGATAACACTCAATACAATCTATGTGAGATCTTGCACGCTCAACTAATTAACAACATTTGAATCATCAAGCATGACAGGAGAAAGATATTCAGGTTTGGATCTTTGATCATCTAATTGTACTTCTATATTGTTGGAAAGGTTGCAAATCTTTATCTAGATAGGAGCAAACCCACAATGTCTCAAATTTCACTTAAGGCCACTTTACAAAGCAATGCAAGGGATGACATGGATATGGATATCAAGACATTTAGGATCAAGATGCAAAAAAGGTTTAGACTATCTGAGAAAATAGTTGACAAATATAAGGACACTATATGTTTCATGGTGGAAACAGATTGCACTTGCATGGAGGCAGTAGAACCTAGAACCAAATGGATTCATCCTCTTGTTTATGAAGTGGAAGAACATGTATTAGAAGGATATGTGCAAGTTCTATTATCTGTGCCCAACGATCCTAATGAACCAAGGTGGGGCACATACAGAGAAAAGACTAATGAAGTGGAGACTATCTTACATAGTGCTGATAACAAAAGGAAAGCATCCAGAATTACATCTAATATTCTAAAGGTTCATGGAGTCACTCAAGAAGATCTTGACAAAGCTAGAGAAGCCAAGATAGCTAAAGAACTTGAGAAGACTGAAGAGATCCAGAAGAAGAAGAAAGTAGAGAGCACCCCTGCACCCTCTACCACTGTTGACTTAGACTCCTCTCCACCTTCTATACCAAGTAAGAAGTCTAGATGAAGAAAACAAGTGCCCACATGTCATCCATCATCAAGGAACACTCAGAGAAAAGCAAAGAATACTCAAGCTCCTCCTGAGGTAGGATTTAGACCTAGTCTAAATGTTTTAAAGAACAGAATTGTAAATGAAGGGAGATTAGATACACTTTCTAAAGTCTATGACAAGTGATACCAGACCAGTTATGGAAATATATTGGAGATTATGAAAAGAAATGCAATTGAGGAAGACATGAGGATAAGAGAAGATACATTGGATAATCTTCTTCCTGTATGCTTGCATGATGAAAAGGCTATTCTATTAGATCTAGTGAAACCTCATCTCCGAACTAAGACAAGGACCCTATAGATTATGAACAAAGAGTGTGAGAAGATAGGTAAGGAGACTGAAAATGCATTTGCACAAGTGTTTATGGATAGACACATGTATCCTTCAACGGTGCCTATAGCAAAGGTAACTCCAACTCCTCCCAAACAGGCTATAGAACCAGCGATTTATATAGCACCTATGACAAGTCCATAGGTTTTAGTGCCCACAATGACAATAAATTCTGATATGAAAAAGACTCAGAAGATACCATAGTGGTTGATAACATCAAGATATCCATGACAGCATCTGACAAAGACATGGACACAGTTGATAAAGCATTTGTAAGCACTGAAGAAATGTGCATGGATGATACATCTGCACAATAGGATGAAGTTCCCATCAATGATCCAATTGACATAAATGAAGAAAAAGATACTCAAGGTGATAAGACACCAACAAAAGAGATACCAGTAAAAGTTGAATGCATGGATACCAGTCAGAACACTATATTCTCACCATCCACTCAACCTTCTACCTCATTGTTGTCAAATTTAACTCCTGATTTAGCAAGTCTAGATGCATGGGGAGAAGAAGACCTAATTAAGATAAGTGTTCTTGCTATGGAAAAAGAAAAGGAGAAACAAGTAATGAGGAACCCTCACTTTTTGGAAACAGTAAACATATTGAATGACTTAGTACCTACTGATAAGAAAGTAGCCAAAGTCCAATCAGTTGAAGATGTGGATAACATTTTGACAAACTTCAAATCACACTTTACAAGTTTAGTAGACTCGGCTACTAAAATTGCAGAAGATGAATACAAGAAGGAGAGACTGAATGAATTGGTAAAGAACTTTACCTTGGACTTAAAATCCTTAAAGATTGGGCAATCCATACTGAAATATTTAGCAGCCAAAGGCAAGAAAGTCATAGAAAACTGCATGGATAGAATGAAGTTCACCTCTAAGCATGTTAAAAAGATAGAAGAGGCAAAGATCATGGTGGACAGTATAAGAAAATTAGTCGAGACTTCCATGCAAGACATGAACATATGTAATAATGTCTACCAAGGGCAGTTAGACAAGATTGAGAAAGCTAAGTTGGAAATCAGCAAGATAAGAGTAAGGAAAACCCAGTTGAGAAATGCACTTGCACCATCTTTAGCAGTCCTTCATGAGAACATCAAATAGATTGATGACACCATTGTGACATATGATCAAGGTCCTTGCATGGATTCGATGAAAATGGAGAAGCTGACATATGCCCTATGTGCGCATCTACAGACTATTGATGCAATGAAAGTATTTTGGTAAAAAGAGATCCAATCTCTTCAGATTGTATACCCTGAAGTTTACATGGAGTAAGCAAGCAAAAGACTTACAAGTTTTTGTACACCTTTTTCATTAATGTCAAAGGGGGATTAATATAGAATGTGTATATATAGAGAAGTATATGTGTATATCAATAAGATATTATGATATACAGTCATTTTTGTGTTAAGTCATTTTGAGTAACTTGGCCACATTCCTTTCTTGCCATAAATGATAAAGGGGGAGATTGTTGGCAAGTTGACTTCCTGAGGATGCATGACTCATTTTTTGTTGTCATCATGGCAAAAAAGTCATGTTTATTTTTTGTCTTGAAAGACAAAATGACTAATTAAGGAAAATAGGGCAGACAGAGATATTCAGTGATCAGCACATCAACGCACGTGCAAGAGATCAAGTCAGCTTATGTGCATTTAAATATATGTTTTATGACATGTATACATGCTACATCTAGAAATGCATAGTACAAAACAATAGTACGGCAAAGTTACAGGTAGATCAGTAGACCAGCAATCCAGAAGACAGAGCATGGAAGCCGACTAAGTGTTTTGATCAGTGTGCAATATTTTGTTATGTAATGGCTAAGTGCCTTTGGTTATATGTTTGTAATAATTTAATTAGAATTGTAGTAAACACACTTGAGCCAACTTGTTTGGAAGCATTATATATTTTGTTTTTAGGGCCGACTAGTGTCTTGTATTGGGTCGCGCCTATTCGGTTAAGAACATATAAGTATGTAATGTAATGTTATATTACAAGTGTAGATTATGATGTAAGAGGAAGATATGGAAGAGAAGTATAATAAATTCAGTACATGATATAGCTCTTTAAGAGAGTAAGAGAATTCACGCATACACAGAACTGATTAGACAAGCAGTGTCATCACAGTAGTTCATTTTGATATAGTGTATATCATCTTTCAAAAGGTTGTAGCCTTCATCCTATTGGGTAGTGAGCCTAGGTAGTAAGCCATATACCTTTAACAGGGTTTTGTAAAAGACTCCTAATAGGGTTAGACCTTTAACCAAGTCTTTGTACTCATATTGTAAAGATTGCTTCTAACATGGCAAAGGAACTTTAACAGGTTCATTATACCTAGTAAAATATTGGTGGGTACTAATTCCCACCGTGGTTTTCCTCTGATCAAGGTTTCCCCATAATCATACCATGTGTTATGATTTCTTATGTTAAGCTTCATTCAATGTATGTTTGATTTATGTTTAATTTGCTGAAAATTAATTAATAAGACAAACACTAATTCACCCCCCCCCACTCTCAGTGTTTCTAACAGCTAGGTAAAAGGGTATACCAACAATGGTCATATGCCCTACAAACAGAGAGAGAAGCAAGAGAAAGGGTACTTGTGAGAGTGATGCCTCCTAAATCCAAAGTTGAAGAAATAAAAGAAGTACTAAAGAAACACTAAAGTAAGTTTGTAGACAAAATAAGAGCATACAAAGTACTAGAGAACAAGTTTATAGAACTAGATTCAATGACAGAAACTAAATGGAGACAACCCTTGGATCTACCAACAGAGTCAAAAAGTGGTGATAAATAATTACTTCTCACAAACACACCTCATAGAGAGGAGGAGTCAGAAAATGCAAGTCCTCGGCATATTTATCTAGACAATACTGAAAGTGATAATGAGCCTATTAATGTAGACATAGTCATGGATGATAATATCCAAGATATCACTGACTATGACTCTGACAATGATCCGAAGAAGAAAGATGATGTAATATTTATCACACTTAAGGATCAAGAACAACAACAAAGCTTGAAGAAATTAGATCAGACAGTAACTAATGTTGTTGATGAGATAGTACAAGACACTTCAGTCTTGCACTCAAAAGTACTAGACCTTGCAAAAGAAACACAAAAAGATGAGGATGTCACTACTGACAAGGCTCAAACTGATGATTAGGACACCACTATCGACAAAGCCCAACCTACAACTCAAAGTAACATGCATGCCTTAATGAAGGCAATAAACATACTAGAGAGAAATTATGGATCTAATGAAAAGGAAACAAGCACACCTAAGGACAAGGGTGATGGAGAATCCAAAGAAGCCACTGATACAACTATAGAGCAAGCTGCAACCGATGATCAAAAAGATACTTCTACTGATCAGAATAAGATAGAAATTCAAAAGGAAACAGCGAACAAACCAATAGAAAAAGGTGAAGAAGGAAAGAAGGATGAGATGGAGAAGAAATCAAGAGCACATTCTGCAGAAACACCTAAAGTTAATGAAGAGACATCTTCACATAATCAATAGGTGCCCACTGAGCAGAAGACACAAAAAGCATCCTCTACAAAACCTTCACCAAGTAATTCAAAGCGAACAAATGAACTAGCTATGGTAGTTCATACATCTGCATCCCCTCAAATCTCAAAGAGGAAGAAAGGAAAGAATAAGAATCCAATAACTCTGGATGAAATCATTGAGATTCCAATCTATGATCCAAGAACATTGGATCCAACTGCATTGACAAAACATGCTAAGCTCTGTGAAAGAAAAGCTATTCAAGACAAATTGAAGAGACCATAAAAAGAGGCCAAGGTACTAGAAGTAGAAAGAGGGATACTTCAACATATTGTACCTAACATATATATTGATCAAAAATCTCCAATTCTTGATCAACTGGTCATACTCACAGATGTAATAACATCTCAGATATTGATGCTGAGAAGATTATGGAAGAGAGACTTGAACAAAAGTATGAGTTCAAGCTAGCTGAGAAAATAAACCAGGAAGTGGCACTAAAAAAGGTCAAGCTATCCGTTAGTCGGTGTTTTGAACCCCAATTGTGAACTTGGAATTTCAGTCTCCCAAATGAATTTCTCCTGATTTATATTGAAAATGTTGTGTAAAGTCATATTGTGGAAGGCAGGTTTCAGATGAAATTTCATGAAAGTGGACCAAAGTATTCAAGCCCAAGGTTCAAGGCTTTCCTTTGTAATTTTGGAACTATATTGAGCTAGGCTCAAAGTGGTTCTGAACCACTCTATACTCATTAAACAAAGTTCAACAATTCAAAAGTTCACAAGTGCAGAAGCGCAGACTCAAAGGTCTAGAAGCTCACTTTTAAGGTTCAAGGTTCAAAGTCAGACTCTAATATGCAGATTCAAGTACCCCAGTTCAAAGTTCAACTTTAGATTCAGAGTTCAATTCAAAGACATGACTATGGGTGAAATTTGGTGTTTCACTTCATAGGTTCAGTGGTTCACATGGTTCGAAGTTTGAAGACTCAACATCTACCAGTCTAAGGATGTAGATTCAGCAAGTTCAATGATTCAAAGGATGAAACAAGTATGGATTCAAGTTCAAAACATCAGTTTGTGGGTTCAAAGGCATGAATGATCAGTTCAATGTTCAAATCTCAAATTCAAATACTCACAAATGTCAACGATTGGATTTTCTTCTTTTAGTTGATAGAAGAACATAATTATGGAAAGATCCAACC
>MU227098.1:385158-402513 GCA_018584345.1 Thuja plicata | reverse complement strand
TATATATATAAAGAAGAAGTCTTTTTTTTAAATAAAGGTAACCCTACACTGGTAATTATTCAGGATCATTGGCTTAAATGGTGGGAAGCTCAAAGCTCCGAGCCATGATCATTCAACCAAAAGACTCTAAGTCATACACACACACAAATGGATGCAAAAAGCATGATAATTTCATCAGATTGCCCAATGGCAAGTAATGTCTCTTGCTTGATGCTCGATGATTTTCCATCTCCCAACCCATGAAGTTAAAGCCTATAGCATTTAGATAGAAGGCATCTATAATTCCTGACAGTTCATCTCACAGGTTCATACATTTAGAAGATGCTCACCATCAAATTTATGGGGTTAAACTCTCCATGGAGCATGATAACAAACATTGAAACACAGATTACAGGAATGAACCAAAATTGAGGACACTAGATATATGTCCATTGTCAAGCATTCATTGGTGTCACCTAAAAGGGGCGGGTTCCTATTGGAAGTACAAGAATGGGAAATCAAGATACTGAGAGGGGGGGTGAATTAGATCTTAAAACTTAACCACTTAAACAAATTTATTTACATTCATACATATATGAATTTTAACCTAACATCATATAGCATCAATATCATGAAATATGTAACTCATAACACAAAACTTGGTAACCCATAAACCCAAATAGGTAAAACTAGGGTTGGGATGACACCCATAAAATCTTTACTACTGTAGCAATAAAGTGTTCCTGTTAGGGCTAAAAGAGTTTGATTGCAACATGCAATCTACCTAGTTAAAGGTCTATTCTGTTAAGAACTAAAGTTCATTATAATCTACCTCGTTAAAGGATTTCAACTTACAATAAAGTAAGCACTCGACTAAGAGATTTGAAATGGTCTGCTAGAACCACTCTATTAAGATATTTCACCTGTTACACTTGTTATAATGTTCCAAGTAGTGATCCTTCATTATGCACTCAGATGTTGATGATGGATCTTCTCTTTCCACTACCTTCTAGGATCTCTCAATTTGATATGTCTTTACTCTGCTTTTCACTGCTCTGTCATTCTGCTTGATCTAGGATTCTTCTCAAAGTGACTTACTGTTCATCTCTCATGAACACACAACCCTTCTTTGTATATCTCTTTCTCTCACACTCTCTTTTAGGGTTAGAAGCAATCTTATTATATCTTTTCAGATCTGGAAGCGAGATCTAGATCAATGATCAAGATCTATTGTTTATGCCTCCAATGCATATTGATTTCCTAATTGGCTCCATGTCATGCATAGTATAAACAATTAAATGTGAAATTAACTCAGTAGACAAATATTAAATGCGTACAAATGTCAGCCCAAATCTCATACAAGTCAGCCTAAACCATTTACATCAAAGTTTGAATTAATCCTGACATGTATGCAAAAACTGTTATGCTCGGCACTAAACATCTCTGACGCTCAGCACTTAATATTCTACTCAGCTCAGCATGATGTAACTCGGCAACCTGAAACTTTCTCGGCAATGTTGTTCGGCCTTGAATGTTTAGCTTAGCCATAGTGATTAACCAACTAAAACTGCCTAAGTAAATGACTAAGTGTGGGTCACTAATCATCAAAAAAACTTAGGGATTAACAATCTCCCCCTTTGATATTAGTGGAAAAAAACACACTTATCATTACAATTCATTCCATCCAAAATGTTGCCTAAGTACATACTATACTCCCCCTAGGAATGTACATCATACTACATACAAAACTTTACATAGTATACATGCCTTAAAAATATATATATATACATGGATACCTGTACTGATCTCCTTATGTTGTATCCTTGTCATTCCTATCAGATTCCCCCTTGTTTTTTTCATTGATTGCTAGTGGGGTCAAGTTATACTTGTCCAAAATTTGTTTATGAAGTTGTAAGGTAGACTCAAATGCAGAGTCCCAACTTTTCTTGACAAACTTCATAACCTCTATTTGGTCCTAATATGACCATCTTCAGCCATGAGCTCATCTATCCTCCTTTGTGAATAAGTCAACCTATTAAAATGTAAGGAGCTAGTGCTAGCATCCATACTCAGTGAACTTCCAGTTGACTTTAGGTCTAGTTGCAATTTCTCTAAATCCTGTAGATTATCCTTTGTGAAGAATTCAACATCAGATAACTTATTATACAAAGAATAAACATTTGTTGCAACTACTAAAATTTCTACCAAAGAATAAATTTCAACCTATTTTAATAAGATTTTTTGCTAGTATCTTGTTCTCAAATTTCCTCTCGGACCATTGCAACAGCTTCTCATTGGCTTCAATATTGTCATCATTTACCTTTTTCACAATGTGAACTAACTGTTCAAGAATAGGGGCTTGAGGGTTCTCATCTTCCATTTCAAAATCCTTTACAAATATTTCTTTGATGTCATGTAACACTTGCTTTTTCTTATGCTCCCTTTTCAGTTCCTCCTGTCGTTTCTTTCTCTTAAGTAACTCCTGAAGAGTCTCAATCTGTTCATAAGACAAAACATTGGGATCCCATGGTGGAATCACAATAACTTCATCTAATGTGACAGCAAGAATCAGAGACTTCTTCCTCATAACTTTTCTCCTCTTGAATTCAGGTGAACTACTGCGCAGCTTTGTTTCTACAATACCTTTTCCAAATTTAGTAGTTGTCACCATTGCATCTTTTAATTCAGTCAAAATTGCCTGCTGATCAGGCATGCTTCCTATCTTAGTTCCATTAGGAGTTGATGATGCAGAGTGTGGTAGATCAACCAACACTTGCATTGCCTCATGTTCTTTAGGCTCATTATTAGTATCTTTTCTCTCCTCACTACTATCTAGAACTGATTTTACAACCTCTAAAATAGGTGAATGTTGTACAATTACCTCTTGTTCAATTGTTTTCTCCTTTTCTGCTTCTTTCTGAGCATCCTTATCCTCAGATTCCTTTTGAATTCTTTCTTCTTCTTCCTTTGTACTCTTCTCTTCTTCAGCCTTAGTTTCCTTGATAGGTGATTCAATAGTTGAGTCCCTCGGCTCTTCCTGACCCTCGGCATCCAGATTGCTAGAGTCATCAATTGTCACATCAATTGGACTGTCAATAGTTAGATCAACAATGTTAACTGTCTATGTTTGTCCCTGTGCTTCTGTTCCATTCTTCTCAGGCTCAATAGAAATGTGAACTATTGATTTCTGTGGTACAAGGGTGGATTCAATTTATTTATCCTTCGGCTTAGATGTTCCTTCATCAGTTTTATTTTATTTTCGAGCAATCATTCCAAAAATTTCATTCCAAATTATAGTACTCTATTGTACTATCCCTTCAATATCATTTTTCAAAATAGCATAACCTCTATGTTTAGGTATGAATTTATGCTTATATTCTTCAACAAATTTTGCTCTTTGTTTCTTGGTTAGCTCAGGAATGACTTCAACTAAAGTGCCTTCTCTTATTTGTCTCTCAGTTGTGAGTGCAAATTCCCACTTGCTAGATAGAAATTCATACAACTCACTCGGTACATTGTTTCCTATTTCTATAGGTGTTAACTTAAAATTACACATGATGTCTAGGAGAGCTTCCTGAACCTTATGTTTATATTCTACCTTCAATGTTTCATACTTGATAAACTTAAAACCAAATAACCCTGCATAATTTCTCAAGTTTTCACATACCTCATTAATATTTGTGGGTCTCTTGAATGATATTGTTGGTATGTTGCAAGGCTCATCAGTTTCAATCTTGTCTTCATCACTTTCTGGATCCAAATGCAATTTCCTTCTTGGTTTCTTAACTTGTAGGCTCGGCACAGCCTTTGTTGCAAATTTTGTCTTCAATCCAGAACTACTTTCTCCAATCTTCTTTACATAGACTTTTGTTTTCTCTACTAGTGATGTGGCAGAAGATGCCCTTGTCCTTGGATGATTTGCAATGGGAGGGGTAACTCTAGGCTTTTCTTTACTCATCTTTGTTACCTTTGCTACTTCTGGCCTCTTCCCTTTTGCCTTAACAGTAATCTCTTCTTCAGACTCACTGACTTCTACTTCTTGTTCCTCGGATACATCTTCTCCTTGTCCAGTAGAAATTTCTAGAGGTGCATCCTCTAGCTCTTCATCACTCGGCAAGCCAACCATCTTTTTCAAATTTCACAATCTTTTTCCTCTTTCTTTCCATGGTTCCTGCCTTAAGATTCATTAAAATATTTTCCTTTTCTTCATCATAATTTCTAAATATTTTAGCTTTAGTATCAATCTCCTCTACTAGGAGTGTAGTGATAACTACTAATGCTTCATCAATATTAACTTCATAGGGAAATGGCTCCATCCATGATACCCTAGGTGTCACAGCCTGAATATAGGTGTAGTCTGTATCAACTAAGAAACATATCTCTTCATAGTGCTTCTGCACAAGTGAATTGGGAATTCTGGTCCTCAACCTCATTCTCTTTTTGAATTCCACAAAATAATTTCCCATAATACCATTGAAATTATTGCCTAATTGCTGAATACATTCACTAATATGTAAAGTGATGGGTCTGTCCTTCTTCCAGACAATATTTCCTAGTGTAGGAAATGACTTCTACACATATAAGAATATACATACTAGCAAAGAGCCAAACTTACATGATGAGCTTTTGGCTTTCCTGATTGATAGTAAGTTCTCAGCTAGTTGTGTCAATCGTAGCTCGGCAAGGTCGTAGGTGTGATTCTTTTTTACTATCTTCCATGCCTGGTCCACGGTTGTACAGGAAACACTATCTAGTCGGCTCGACTAATAGAACTTGTGAGAAATAACTCTCACTCCAAAATCAAGTTCTAAGTCTTTAATTATAGAGATAGTCATACCTTTGTTGTTCCAAACAGCTCCAGTGTTAGCTACTATCTCTTCTTTACTTTGATCTCTCATAGTTCGTTTACCACTGAATAACAATAGGATACCCAGTAACTCTATGAATAATATCTTTTGTGATCTTTATTGGTCCATTGTCCAGCCACATATGCATATTATGAACTTAGCTTAGGACAACCTTAATCCATTCATCCTTGAATTCTGTCAGAAAATCTAGGGCACGAGTTAACCCTTTGTCAGCTAAATGTTTGAATTCATCTTTCAGAATTCCATTTTCACATAACTTGTTATAGGATTTTCTCAATTCACTATCACCCACTTCACCAATTTTAACCATGTCATAGGATCTCACATCATGAATCATAAGTACCTTTGGTGGGATTGATGAGAGAGCTCCATTCAGATCACTCAAAATTGCACTTTTGAGAATGACACAAAAGTTTGGTGTTGCGCATGCATCACTCCTTACTAGTTTAATTTTATTCAGATCCTCCTCCATTCCTTTGACTGGTGTAGAAGAACTTGCAGCCATAATCTCTTGAAGTTAGGGTTTGAGAATGAAGAACAAAGTACCTCAGCAAGAAATCACTTCATACTATTCATCTTAGGGTTACCGACGGCACACTGACAAAATTATCGAAACAAACTTTGCTAAGATTAAATTCTGTAACTTCTTCGATCACTCTGTGAATGCTGAAAATCACAAGGTAAAAGTGAATAATAGACCGTTCGTCCTTATATAGACTTGAAAGGTCAAGATAGGTAAGCATTAAATATTTTCTCATTAGGTTAGTGCAAGCTAGCTGTCATTGGCCGACTAACACAACTTGCATACCAATCAGCTTACCACACTCAGCCATCACAACTTACTCAGCCAACCAACTTAGCACCTAAAGTGTAGATAGCTCTTCTCAGCACTTGTCACAAACATGTCCTGGTGCATCTTAACATATGTAGATATGGACTTTGGCACATTTACATATTAGGAACTGATGTAAGATTTGAAATTTTAAATGCAGTTCCTTACATACCTCTATTGCTTAGTTGGAGATGATCTGATCACCTGATCCATTGGATTGGGTGACCTCAACTTCAGTGGATTCACTGCTTCTAGGCTCTATTTTCCTTACCCATGTCTGGTTCATCTGTGCCCTTATTTCTTCAACAGTAGGAGTAGGAACTCTTGTCCTACACTCTCTCTTAGTGTGACCTATTTTAAAACAACTAAAACAGACTAAGCTTCCATTCATCCAACTCTTAGATTTCCCTCTGACATGTGTCTTTAAGAAATCTTCAGGTGCATGTCCATATTCTTCACAGTAATGACAACTCTGCCTTGTATTATAATCCCAATTGTAAGTGTTGCCTCTCTTAGATGCCTTTGTATGTGTCTTTGATGTCCATTATTGTTTAGCATTGGATCTACATTCTTGTGCCTTATGACCATGTTTCTGACACTTGTAACAATAACCATTAAATCTTTGTTTGGGGGGTGCATCACTTGCTTCAGCCCAACATTCATGTGTTTTATGTCCAAATTTCTTGCAATTAAAATAGTAACCATTAAACTTAGGTTTAGGATTGGACTTACCTTTCTTGCTTTGGAAAATGTTTTATGTATGACCTGGTTTTCCACAGCGGTGACAAACAGGCTTGCTGTGCTTTGTCTTTGCATTCCTCCTTTCACCATTCTTAGATGATTCTTCTTTCTTGGTAGATGTATTTGGTTCAGTGTGACCTAATCCAGAAGAATCCTTTGACCTCCTTGATGTTTCCATCAGATTCTAAAAATGAGTCAAAGCTTCATTAGGTTTGTTCAACCTTTCATTAAGTTCCTTCTCAGATCTCAAATCATCTTTCAATTGATTATTCTCAGATCTCAGATTTATCATTTCCATATCTTTCCTACTAATCTCCTGATTTGCAAGTAGCAGTTGATTTTTCATGTCAATCTGATTGATTGTCATCATCTACACATCATTGTCCTTTCATCAAGTCTCACAGTTATCACTCTTTTGTCTTCTTCTGCCATAGATTTGTCATCTTCAGCTTTCTTATTTTGTTCCACTACTTCACATAGTCTCACTGTCTGCATTTATTTTTCTCTTTTCAAGTTTCTAACTTCTTCACACGGTGCATTGTTCTTTTCCAGTAGATCTGCAATTGTTGCATTGCTCTCAGTAGAATCTCCATTCTGAAATAGATTTGCAGTGTCATCTTCCTGGTAATGAGTATCATTCATTTGTTTGGCCAAATCTTTCCTAGCTGTCAATGATTTCTTCAATTCCTATCTTGCTATCTCAAGCTGATGTAATTCTAGATGAATCTCAATCTTCTGGTTCTCAATGACTTTTCCCAACTTGTAAACCTCCATCTCAAGATCTGTTCTCACAAGCTGATTAAAAGATTTTGTAGGTGAACTGTGCTCTGATACCAATTGTTGGAAGTAAAAGAATGGGAAAGAAAGATACTAAGAGGGGGTGAATCAAATCTTAAAACTTAACAACTTAAACAAATTGATTCACATTCATACATATATGAATTTTAACCTAACATCAGATAGCATCAATATCATGAAATATGTAACTCATAACACAAAACTTGGTAACCTAGAAACCCAAATAGGTAAAACTAGGGTGGGGATGACACCCACAAAATCTTCACTACCACAGCAATAAAGTGTGCTTGTTAGGGCTACAAGAGTTTGATTGCAACATGCAATCTACCTAGTTAAAGGTTTGTTCTGTTAAGAACTAAAGATCATTATAATCTACCTTGTTAAAGGATTTCAACTTACAGTAAAGTAATCACTCGGCTAAGAGATTTGAAACGGTCTGCTAGAATCACTCTATTAAGAGATTTCACCTGTTATAATGTTCCAAGTAGTGATCCTTTGTTATGCACTCAGATGCTGATGATAGATCTGCTCTTTCCAATACCTTTTGTGATCTCTCAATCTAATATGTCTTTACTTTGCTTTTTACTGCTCTGTCATTCTGCTTGATCTAGGCTTCTTCTCAAAATGACTTACTATTCATCTCTCATGAACACACAACCCTTCTTTGTATATCTCTTTCTTTCACACTCTCTTTTAGGGTTAGAAGCAATCTTATTATATCTTTTTGGATCTGGCAGCGAGATCTAGATCAATGATCAAGATCTAATGTTTATGCCTCCAATGCATACTAATTTCCTGATTGACTCCATGCCATGCATAGTATAAAACAATTAAATGTGAAATTAACTCAGTAGACAAATATTAAATGCATAAAAATGTCCAAATCTCATACAAGTTGGCCTAAACCATTTACATCAAAGTTTGAATTAATCCTGACATGTATGCAAAAACTATTTTGCTTGGCACTAAACATCTCTGATGCTCGGCACTTAATATTCTACTCGGCTCGGCATGATGTAACTCAGCAACCTGAAACTTGCTCGGCCTTGAATGTTTAGCTCAGCCACAATGATTAACCAACTAAAATTGCCTAAGTAAATGACTAAGTGTGGGTCACTAATCATCAACAACACTTAGGGATTAACAGTTCCTACCAGTCTTCTCTATGGGAACATAGACTGTGTGTGTGATCAATAGAGAATGCCGACAAACTGTTTGACAAAATACCTTAAAATTGAAGGCACGATCGAGGTTGATGTATCATATTGTGTAAATCTTCCAAGGTTACAGCAATAGGAAATTGATAATGCTCTGTCTTGAAATCGATTCCACCAGTATCATGATGAATCCCACCTACAAATTCATCGAGTTGCATGTTGTTTGAACACGATGGAAGCATCATCTTTGAAAAAGATCGAAACCAAATAACAAGGATAAATTCATCATAGAGCTCTCATTTTCTATTTGGATCCACATGCATATCAATTTTGAATTACTTGAAGTTGTTCCCCTAATTTGTACAATGATTCAGGAGATGTTGAATCTGCCTACTACCTGAGTA
Organism: Thuja plicata; assembly: GCA_018584345.1. Classification (NCBI taxonomy): domain Eukaryota; kingdom Viridiplantae; phylum Streptophyta; class Pinopsida; order Cupressales; family Cupressaceae; genus Thuja; species Thuja plicata. Next base: position 393,734 of record MU227098.1, on the reverse strand, counting down.
CTGGGTAAAGGTGATCGGGAAAAATCATACAGAGTTATTGGGAGTCTTGAAAAGATGTTCTTGTAATTACACCGACTGAACACAGCCTTAACACAAATTGAATGGGAACGCTCGATACTCTATGAAGGAACTGGTCTTGAGATCTGAGAGAAAATAGGTAGCCATGGTGACAATTGCATTGAGATATTTTTCCTGTGGAAGAATAGATGGCATGTGCAATGTGATAAAATGAATGCCACCTGATAAACTGATCATTGGTGTCATACCAAAGAGGCGACATAAAGAGCATCAAAGTTGAGGTTTTTCTAACTACTTATACTCAAAGGCATGGATATAGTGAGGAGACCTTAAATGAAATAAATTGGCATTCAACTCAGTCAATTCACATCTGCAAATATTCTCTCTTCATGTGCTGATATGATAAATTCGGAGAAAAGAAAGAAAATATAGACGCACATGAATCCTCACTAAAGGGACAGGTGGATTCATAAACAACACACACTGTTAATACAAATATAATGAACTATTAGTGGGCCCAACTTCAAAATTACCAAGCTTCAGTGAAATTAATTTTAAGATATGATTTATTCTTAGTGAGATCGAAAGGTCGAGAGGAAATTATTAGGTCCCTCGGTTATTTTCAAGAATCAGTTGCAAATAAGTGAAATGTAACAAGAAAGAAGATGTATTTTTCAGGAGGATCTATGGAGGTTAAAAATCTTGAATGAAGAGGGGGTTGGGCTTTTTCCAGGGAGACTGTGTGCTCAGGAGAGAAAATGATTTTCAGAACTTCATTGTAAAGGAAAGGGAGAGGAGTTAAATATTTTTGTTTTCCAGGAGTGTTTTAGGAAATTTTGTTCTTTGTAGCTTTAGCTGAGTATTGAAGGGACAAAGAAGATTGTTAATTGAAACTTTTTGTTCATGCATCTTTCTTTAGATTGAGTATAACTTTGAGTCTTTTTTATTGTCCTCAATGTGCTTCTATTCATAGTCACAGTTATTATGTAAATCTTTGAATTTCCACATAACTGCACTCCTGCAAGTGGATTATTTAATACAATTATCAATTTCTTGTAATGGAGGAATTAGAAGGATTGATTTTGTGCGGTCTTTTTCTTCTCTTTATGTTCCTTTCTTTCTCTCTATCTATTTTATAAATTTAATATTAGCATCTTTGTCATAGCTATGCGTAGATGTTAAATCACCTTTCTGCTTTCAGGTTAAAAGCATTACAATACATAGTTTAAATGAATTCATTGAAAATCTTGTACGGGGAGCTGTACCCAAAATAATTTAGAGGGCGCTTATGCTTTCCAATTGCAAAGTGACCCAACTGTTAGTGCAAATTGAGTCTTCTTGTTTGGGCATTTAGGTTCAATTTGTAATCATTTTCTTTGAAGAAAAATCTATTTTCTAACACTATCTGAATTGGTAAGTACAATTGATCCAATTCTATCAGAAGTTGTTACCTTAATAAAGAAATTGTACACTTTAGAACAAATCACTCAGGAGTATACCGACAAGATAGCAAAAATAGATGTTGATCTTAATTCAAGTGCACAAAGTCTCACCTACATGAAAGAAGCACTTAAATTGCACAATGAACAAATCATACAGGCTAGGAAACAAAGACAGGACATACAGTTTGCAGAGATGAAATATAGAGATGAGGTAAATAAGCTCCAAGTCAAGCTCTTACCAATACTTACACTCCTGCAACAACATATGACCCAGGAAAACACCCTAATTGCCACCCTAGAAATGTCTGTCCTCGACAACATTTATGACATACACGCAAGGCTAGAGCTACAACACATGGCACTAGAACAGCTGAAAGAACAATGGGAGAAATTGCTTGAAGATATCAAAACAACCCATTCTAACATATTTGACACATTGTAAGTTGCACATTTTTTGTCACAATTTTGACATATTATAAGTTGTACATTTTTGTCATCAGTATCAAAGAAAGGGGGAATTTGATATGTTCACTCACCTCAGTCAAAAGGAGGAAATCATATGTATAGTAAAAGAAAGGGGAAATAATGTACATAGAGAGAATGAATAGTATACATGTACATATACATATCCTATACTGGTCCACACAGTTAGGGGGAGTCATATTATGACAAGGATATAAACATGGTGTATACATACTAAAAGAGTTTAGTATTATGCACATATCAGTTTTTGATACTAATGTCAAAGGAGGAGATTGAAGGCATTATATTTTTCCATTAGTATACTTAGAGAAAAACATGATCTACACCATCGGTTTACTCTACACCGACAGACAGGGCACAACACTATCCAATGCCAAGGTTACCCGACAAACACTGTTAAGTGTTATCAGATGATAAAAGGTAAAAGAAACCTGACGAGTAACAACAGTGTTGTCCAATGGAACAACAAAGAGAGGAACCCAACATATACAGGGAACTTGACGAATAGTTTAGTCAAGGAACCCCGACAGACTTGGAGTTAAAAATGACGATCAAGAACCGACAGTCAGTTACATCCCGCAAAAATTGGATCTGACTTTCCACGTCAGATAAATCATTGAAGTTGTAATTATAACTTCTTGATTTGCTTTTAAATCCATTATGTGCAGAGGAAGCAATGTATTTATTATTGTTTTAATTAGTTTTACTATTTTAAAACATGCAAACTAAAGATCAAGGTCAAGTTGTAAACCTTGGATCTGAGAGTTAACATTGTAATGCGTGAATTCCAAGATAGGTCAAATACTTGTATAAATAGGTGCTCAATCCATTGAGAATAGTTGTTGATCAATGAAGATAGTAGCCACGGAGAGAACCTAGAGACCAGACAGAGAATTCATGTAGAAGGACACAAAAAAAATCAAATCAGTTTTCAAGAACAGAACAGAGGCTACTGACAAGCAGAGAAAAGGTATTCATCAATCACTTAAGGTGATATTATTATTGTAAGAGATTTAATGGATCTGTAAATTAGAAATAATAGATTGCATACAGTCAGGTCAACATTTGTACTCATTCTAAAAAGTGTAGTACACTAATGAAATCCTTTCAAGAAAGGTGGGCTTAACCGTTCTATTGTAAATCTCATAACTGAGTGCACACTTAAATCAATGTTGCTAAAGCTCTTAACAAAGTAGATCTTAACAGGTCTCCACCTTAATACTCCTAACAAGGTAGATCATCAGAAGTGATCAAATTATAAGCCTTAACCGGCTCCCTTCCATTCTACAGATAGTGAAGTTTTGTGGGTGACATCCCCACCGCAGTTTTTACTTCCTAACAGGAGTTTTCTGTGATACCATATCTTGTGTTATGTGTTTATCATTTTCATAAATTTTTCTATGACTGTTGGAAACTATTAAATATTGTGAACAAACAATACTTGCATAAGATAGAATAGTAGTAATGGCTTGCAATGTAGAATTGAATGATTACTAATGATGAATTGTAAAAGGTGTTAAAAGTTTTAGAGGTACTGATTCACCCCTCCCCTCTTAGTATTACTTCCCATTAATTCTAACAGAATCAGAATAGAGAAGAGTTTCATGGTATTTATAGAATAAATTTGATCGTCCCAGTATCCAAGGCTATATGCCACATAAATGTGAATTGTAGCTCACTGTCTTCAATGTGCACCAGGGAGTTAATGTAGGAGCGGCACCTTGGGAGAATCATCTGTCAGAGCCATCTCTTATGTCTAGCATACCTTATCAGTATCACCTACCTACTAACCCCTTATTAACTGCTCGATAGTGATTGGTCAGCTCCAGGGAACCTGGACGCCGATCACTGTGAATGAATACAAAACTGTGGACTTAGAATTTTGGAGTCTGGGAGCTTGCACTCAAGGAATAATGAATTTAAAAAATTTCACCCCGCTGGTGAAAATCTCTAGAGTCTAGAGAACTCTACTGTTCCTTGTTCTGTTTGAAGGCCTCTAAAATTTGGCCAATTCCATCTTCATCTATGTCCTTGACGCAGTCCCATCGGTCGTTGACAACCCTGAATTATTCATCAACATCTATGGCCCCTTCCCTGAATTTTGCAGCCACTTTCACTACATCATGAGCCTAGAGCATCATCTTGGATAATCTTGACATTTTCCCTCTGTCAAAATCTTCAGCGCACTAGTATCGAGACTCCATCAGCTCATCAAATTTGCTAAGTACAAAATATTTTGGGGCACAAGTCCTGGTAGTGAAGGGATAGACTTGCGAAACCCTTGATACAAACGCTGTGTATAAATCCAAAGAATTTTGGAATTCTAGGATTCTATTCTTTAGGGTCATTACCAGTTGCTTTCTCACCTCAATTTTAAGGCCAAGTTTGGAGTGCTGGCCCCAAAAGAATCCAAAGGGTTCTTCTCCCAAAAATGTTGTCTCTGTAATAGCCTCCTCCCCAATGTTCATTATTTCTTCTAATTCGGCCCTCCACTCCTATATTTTTCTATATCTTTCTCCCATAAGGAGACGGCATCATTCACCTGGCCCACGAGGTTATTGGCCTGATAAAGGTCTGGGAGTGTCGCTGCCAGGAATTGCCTTACGAATTTGATTTTCTCAGCAAGATTATCATTCTTTTCTCTTTCCTCCTTCAATGTTTGTGCTTGTTTGTCATACCGAGCCTCAACTACCCAGGTAGATTCTTTCAAAAGGTCCAATTTGCCTTGTTTATCTCTCCTCCCCAGAGGAACTTCTATAACTGTATAATCTTTGGCCCTTATGGCTACCGCTTCTGCTTCTGGGGGAGGCATCACAACTACTGTGACCGTACTTCCTCCTGGACCTGTCTGTAGGGTATGGATGGTCTGGGCCTTATTAGACTTCTTAGCCTCTTCATTTTGGGACTTCATTTCAGCCAAGGAAAGGGGAGCACCTGTTGTCACCGGGGCCTTTCTTTTTCAGGATTCCACCAGCCATTGTGGCGGTTGGGGTTGTCTTGCTTCTAAGGCCTAGGCTTTGGGATCTTCCTTGGGGTCTTGTGGTGTTTCCCTGGTATCCATAGTTGCATCGGAATCTTTTTATTGCTCCCTAGGATTTCCCGTATCTTCCAGCTCGGTGGCATCTACATTTGCATCACCAAGATTTTCCCCTTCTCTAGCGTTTGTGGTTTTTGGTATCCACATTTCTGGGGTTATCCCCCTCATCCTATTGTTCTTCTTTGGTGCCATCCGCCAGGACATTCTCCTCTAGGGGCACATCTTTTGGAGAGTTTGAAGGTGTCTGGCCAAGATTTGACTGTTGGGCCGTAGAGACCACCTCGTTGGATGTCGCACTCTGGGGCCCTTGATCACCTAGAGTAACTAGAGGCATTTAAAGTGTGACATCGAGGGATACAGTTGCTCCTGAAGGTCCAGGTTCCCCAGCCATTATCGGCTTCTCATCTTGTGTTTGCCTCAGTTCTGTCTCGATCCTTGGGACTAGTGTTTCTTCCACATCTTGTGGATTTTCTTGTGCCTCTTCTTGTTCCTACTCTTTTTCCTGCTCTCAGAACTATTTTTCTGGGGGCACTTCTTCTTGTACATCTATCTCCTCCAATGCCCTCACCATGTCGCCCTACAAGTTCACCAGATCTTCCACCTGGAAGAGATCGTAAAAATCATTGTGGGGAGGGGAGACCACTAGGGGATCCTCCGGTTCAGGAGAAGAAGAGATGAGTTCCACCTGGGGAACATTTTGCATCCTGGGACCTGCATCTATGCTTGGGGGATGATCCACCCTTTGTTTCTTTCTTCTTATCTGTACCAGGGGCCCGACATCTAGAATAGATTTTGTTTCATCCTCGGCCTCCGTCTGTCAGCTCATGAGTGTTGCCAGTGAAGGGGACCCTGCTAGGAGGGGTAGATACCACCAAAGTAACCGAAAGACCGAGGAAAATATTGGTGCTCAATATTTGACTTAGCTAGCAGGATGCCTCAAGCTGAGTGTGAATTTGCTCCAAAATGGAGACCTAATCCAGGGGTGGAACCTGGGCTGGGGTGCTCTCTTTTTCTTTCCCTTTATTTTTTCTTGGCCCTACAGCTCTAGAGGCTGAAGTAGACCTCCGCAAAATTGGACCCCGATGAGTGCTTTTCTTGCACACTTATGCAAAGTAATCATGGTTGTGTTGTATGATGCCCTGGCTGACATCCTCAATTGTAAAAATCTTCAGGGTGTCCCAATCCACCGAAGGGAGATCCATCTTGTCGATCCCCTATTCCTTGTATGATGGGTTATCCAAAGACCCACTATCTAAAAAAGCTTTTCAAAAGGTCCAAAGGCTGAGGCTCTTCATCATCCCTTTGGACATCCTTGAGTATTTCTGACTCCAGAGGTCAAAATCATCCTGGAAATTTGCCCAAAAATCCTCAATGTGAGGCTCATGTGGTGTGGACAATTGGGGCAGTACGACACTTATCTTTCTGAGTGGGTCAAAATTGTTCCTTTCCAGGTGGAATTCGGCCAGTCCCAGACTCTTCAACTTGTTATCAACCTCTTTGGCTACTATAAGACTACAAGAATAGTTCCCGCAAGTGATCAGGAATGGGATGGAAGTAACCTTCTTCACTTCATAAAATGCTTGAAGTTCCAGGATTTGCCTACAAAACTCCAAAAGAATAATCATGTCCCCATAATGCTTGGGGAGTAGGTAGGGCTTGTCGGAGAACTTAGTTACCCGAATGTAAGAATGTTGCTAAAACTGAATGAAACAATTGCCATAAGAATTCACCAAGGTCATTGCTTCCTTGGACAGTCAGTACCTGGAATCCCAAGTAAGTGTCAAAATGTTGTGGTAAATGAAGGTGTCATTTACCCGACAAAATTTGGGGAAGCTGGCTTCCCATTGAATCTGGGGATAATGGTCCCAAGGAGCATTCTAGTTGGGCTCGTTCCCAAGAATGCCCATTATTTTCAAACCCCAGATTGTAGGTCTCTATTGTGCCAGTGCCCATAAGACATACAAATTCATGTGGAACTTCGATGTCTGGCAGACATTATTCAGCTAAAAGTCCACATGGTTGGCGATAATAGTCACCCAGTTAAAGGTTTGTCCATGAGTAGTGATGCAATACAAAAAATAATACATCCATCCTAAAAAGTCCCTGGCATGGGGTTCCCTGAAGAGCCTGCATAAAAAGATGATCCCTTCCTGTACACATTCTTTGAAATCTCTGCGGGGGATCTCCAACTTCATTTTCTTATAGTCCTTCCTTGGGGACTTCAACTAGTGAGAATTGAGGTGCTGACAAGTAGGCTATGGAACTTTCTCAAACGCCTTAAGTGATGTAGCCCGGGAGATGATAGTAGCATTTCTGAACTAGGGGATCCCCAGTCCTGAAGCAAAGGTGGCAACATCAAGAGTCACTACGGTTGTTGGGTAATTCAGTGGGAGGGAAGAAGCAAGCAAGATAACCCAAGTGGGTGTGTTGTAGTGCTTCTCTAGTTGGAGAATCAATTCTGGTGCATGTACCGAGTAGGGGAAACAAGTGGCTTTTATAATGTCAGAGGCGGCCATGTTCTTTTCCATGTTATCCCCATCAGATCGTTGTTGGTGCATTATCTAGACAAGGCCCTGTAGTTTTGCCCATGGTCTGACCTCTGTGTAGGTAATATCCTGAAGTTTGGAATCCACTTTGGATCCCACAAGGACAACATCCCTCAGGTATTTGGATGTTAACGGGAGCTTGGCCAACATTTTCTCTGCCTTTGTCGTAGTGGTCGCCCGAGTGGAGGTGGTCGGAAGCTCCAGACTTCCAGGAGGAGTTGTTACTTTAGACATTGTTTTTTGGATGATCTGCAACCTGCAAGAATGGATTACAGGACATAATAACCCAGCCAAAATAACCCTGGACAGAATAAACCAACCACAATAACTTGAGAACAAAATAACCCAGGGTCATAATAACCCAATCCAAAATAACCCGCAATCAAAATAACCCCTGTTCTTTTTTCACTGCTTTGATGAATTTCCAGATTGAGCTATGCGATGATTGAAGCAATTCACTAAATCCTCTATGTCATCCCTCAATAGAATTATTGGTTTTGGGAAGATCAGCTTGAATAGCTAAATAGAAGTTCCACATTGTGATTGGAAACTTTGGTGACCATCTGTTGCCTCTTCTAGTTAGACTTCCAATCCATGTGTCTTCAAAATAATCAATTATGGGTTGCAAAGTCTCCTCATGTTCTATATAATAAGGAGATTGTAGAAGTGTTTTGAATGCATTGATTACATATATCTGAGGCACAAAAGCTAATGCAACAAAAAAAAAAATTATCTCAAATGAAAATTCTTCATCGACACTATAACGTGTTTGTAGACCTTCTTCTTGAACTTTCCTCCACAAGAACTGAGAGAAATGGAAAAAGCAACCCCGAAAAGTAACATTTGGAAAAATTTCAGAAATATCTCCCTTGAAACCTAATTCAAAATCAATAAGTATAGTTTTTAGGTTTAGATCAGGTTGCAGTTTTTTTAATTTTACAAGTACTTGTGTATAAGTGGATCTTGTTTTGTTGGTCATAAGAATATAGATGAGTGGAAATATTGCATCATTTTTCAAGCCATGAATTGTGTACAACTGCTGAAAAATAC
>MU227098.1:366902-382529 GCA_018584345.1 Thuja plicata | reverse complement strand
GTGGAACTTCTATTCAGCTATTCAAGATGATCTTCCCAAAACCAATAATTCTATTGAGGGATGACATAGAGGATTTAGTGAATTGCTTCAATCATCGCATAGCTCAATCTGAAAATTCATCAAAGCAGTGAAAAAAGAACAGGGATTATTTTGTCCATGGGTTATTTTGACTGCGGGTTATTTTGGATTGGGTTATTATGACCCTAGGTTATTTTGTCCTTGGGTTATTGTGGTCGGGTTATTCTGTCCAGGGTTATCTTGGCTAGGTTAGTATGTCTTGTAATCTATATCTAGTCCTCCCGATCAGGTACCTGCTCTGAAAGAAAAATGGGACATGTCTCACATCTAAGGTCCACTCCTCACAGTCCAAGTACGGGTGCCATACTACCTCTGTCATATCATCAAAAAGTTGGCGCTAGTACTCTACCTTTCCCAGATGGGGCTGCTGAATCAGACTGGCATACATATAAACATAAGGCTGCTCAAGTGCATGATGCCTATCTACAATGGGTCATGTCACTGGTATGTGCTCCCAGGCCCAGATCTGAAGAATCAAGATCCCCATAGTCATGCTCTGAGTATAATGGTAAACAATCTCGTGGAGCTCTCGGTACATATGGGTCAGAATATAACTACCCTGTGCAAATCTCCATCTAGAGACGACCATCTTCTCAAGCATGTCTACCCATCCTACAAGGAATCTGTGTTGTCCTTTGTCTGGCATCAGGATGCCACCAATCAAGCCCACCAAATACACAGATAAATGATCATAGTGATCGCACATATAATCCCAGGAGAGATATCTTCGATCAATGGTGTCATCCTAGAAATACCGACGAGCTGCACCAATTGCCATGGCAGAATTTGACTCAAAATGCACCTCGTGGCCAATAACTAGAACTCGCAGTATGCTCCATACATCCTCAAGAGTGACTGTCATCTCCCCGGTCGGGAGATGGAAGGTGTTGTGCTCTGAGTCCCATCTCTCGGCAAGAGCAGTCAACAACCCCTAATTTACCCCTATATCATGTAAACCAAGCAATGATCGCAATCCTACATGGACTACTACCTCCTACTAATCATTTGACAGCAGTTCGGCCAAGACAAGCACGTGCCCTGGATATGTACTTCAGAATGCAACTACCTCAAAATCAACATGTTTTTGGCAATAAAAAGATAAATCAGTGTTCTATCTATGAAAATAATATAGAATCATGATCAGCTAAGTGATTCAGGATCTGCAAAAGACAAACAGTTCACAATGGCTAAGTTTCAAATCCAAAAATGAGATGCGATCCTTGAAAAATAGGGTGTGATCTCTTTTCCCAGATGTGATCCTGGAAACACGGGATGCGATGGAGAATATTGGGTGTGATCCCAGAAATCACGGATGCGACCCCAAAAATAAGGTACGATCCAGAAAGGATAGGGTACGACATAAACAGGATCTCATATCCTAAACTAAGCTAAAATAGGGTAACGAGATGCGATCCAGGAAATACTAGATGCGACAAAAAATTTTGGGAGAACAGGATGCGATCCAGGAAATACCAGATGCGACGCAGGTTTAGCAGGGTGCGATCTGGAATCCCAGATGCGACCCAAAATTCAAAGGGCTCTAAAAGCTACAAAAATGCATAAAACTTAAAATTGCAAAATTCACAAGGTAGTTTTGCAAGTACTTACCGGAGGTGCATAATCGGTCGGGCGCTGATGACGATGACTGAGCTTGAAACGATATTTCCTAACTGGGACCACCATCTTCTCTGCAGAGCTCTCAAATTTACTATGGGTAAAAGTGAAAATGAATAGTAAAATGGTGATTTTTGAGACATATATTGGTCTTTTGAGCTATTTAGGGGTTCCGAAACTCCTCCCAGGCAACTGAAATTCCATTTATGTTCTCTTTTTAATCAATCAAGAACCAAATCAAAGGTGCCTAAGATGTTTATGCAGTCCAGTAAAATTTTTACAACAACTCCTGAAAATGTAGAATTGCTCCATCTATTCTGAAAATCTGTCAAATTGCACATTTCATCAAAAATCTTGGTCTGACATCATTTTACCAATCTCACCACTCACATTTTCACATGATTAACTTGGTTCTCATGTGTTTATTCTTAAACACACCTTCTTTCTTCACTTCTTCTACTCTGCTCTTTCTTGCCTCACCCATTCCTGCAAGTGATACATTATTTCAAAAGAGGGATTTCATTCTTTTCCTTCGATTTTGTTCCCGAGGGGGCATGATCACACTATCATCAATCAATTCTTGCTTGAAACAGCATTAAAATGACTTCGTTATTAAATAATTAGGGGCATGACAGTTTTCTTGACTAAGTCAGGACTATTGGATAGAAATTTTTGGTTCTCATAAGCTGGATATCTTGTGTTCCCTCATTTTAAAAGATTCTTATTAAGCTCATGGCAGCTTCATACTAACTTTTGGATGACAAACAAGTTCAGAATCAGTATTATCAATCTTTGGACGACAACCAAGTCAGAATTGGTATCTTTAAGATCTTTTATTAACCTTTGTACGACAACCAAGTGCAAAGTCAATTCTATCATTTTAGTTTAATCGAGTGCAAGATTGATCTCATCAGGCATTTCGTTCGATCGCGAGCAAAATTCTCAAAATTTCTGGATTCAACATCAAAAAATTTCTTTGAATCAATGCACTGCTCGCACATCTATTCAAAGAGGGGCAAATGTAACCACCTGGATTTGGTCTGCTCTGACCATAGACCATATTTTTCCTAAGTGTGATCATACCCCCAATTATGTCAAGACAACTCTTCAATCGGCTGGCATAATTCAATCGAATCAGATTTAATCTCCTAAGTGATCTAATCACTAAATTTTATTAATCACCTTAGCCAATTCAATTCAAATCAATACCTGGCTAAGGTTATTAATTTAAAAGGAATTAAATAAATCCCTATTATATCAAATTACTTGCAAAAAGCCTATCTTCTAGCCTAAATTAATCTAATTAATTGGCTATAGTCCTAATTAATTATCTAAAGCAATAAAAATCTTAAATAATTAATATTCCTATTTTTGAATGAATATATTTAATATAATTCATTTCATTAATTTTCCCCTAAACCCCAACCTAACCTATCTCAACCACCTTAACCCTGGGTTCAAGCCCATTCCAACCTATTCACCCCATGCTAAATCTAATCCTAATCCTAATCCCATTCTAACCCACCTCCTAATGATGTCACATTCCTAAAAATGTGATTAGGAACTCAACCCACTTGAGAAAGTCAACTTTCTCGAGCTTGACTCTCTCTAAGTCCACCTTCTCAAGCTTGCCTCTCACACCCTCACCATGCTTCTTAAATGCTCCCATTAATGCATTATTAATGGAGATTCCTCAAGCCCATGCCTCATGAATGCCTTTGGCATTTATTCCTCTTAAACCTCCATTAATGACCCTTGTCCCCCCTCTCTCTCTCCCCATTTCTTCTATAAATAGGAGTTTTTGAGCTCAAATAAGCCCATAATTTTAGAGTTAAATGTATTGTTATGTTGGTTAGATCATTTTGTGAATTCATATTACATCTTAGATTTAATATTATGCAATTGTTATTATCATGCTTTTTAGAGCTAATATGCATGTCTAGTGAGCATTTAGACTAGTTTTCATTAAAATATTTCATTCTTAGGTTGTATATGTCACTGATTTGTGCATAATCTAAGGGAAATATTATGGCATTCTTCAAACTCCTCCTAGATAGGAAGCAATAGATTGGTTTTAGTGTTTAGCTTAAAACCCTTGCTTTTTATGCTTTTCTACTAATATAATGATCTATTGAAGTGTGTGTCACAGGTAACAGGTGCATTATTTCACACACACGCCAGCCACCGGTAAAGGAGCAGGATCAACCCCAGCAGGCACATATCCACCAGGGGACCCACTAGTAGCCGCCAATGACCCAGCAGGGGCAGCCGGAGGCAAAACAGGATTATCCTTCATCCCAGATATAAAGGAACTTTTCATAATAGTATAATGTTTTGTGGAAGCACCCTTCCACCAAGAAGGAGATGATTTCTTTTTCTTTCTATCCAAGCCACATTGCGTAGAGATGTGACCGGTTTTAAAGCATTTACAACATCTGAAAGGAATACCCTCATAGTCAAGCTGCTAGATCCATTATCCTAAGGTTGATTCAATTTTGATTTCAACTTGAAGACCCATCGAGGTGTCAAGATCAACTAAAATGCGAGCAACAATAGAATGGTAAATGTTGTAGGAATCCTGAGCCAACATCAAAAAATCCCCCAAAGCCTCACCCACTTCCTCAAGGACAGAGTCATGCCAAAGATGAAGAGGGAGGTTAGGGAGTCTAACCCATATAGGGATCTTACTAAAGACTTATGTTGAAGGACTAAAATCTTGGTGTCATGGTTTTACCATAAGCATAAATTTGTCATCCTCCCAGCAAAAAAAATGATCACAAAGGATCTTGGTTCTATCCTCGGTAATATCAAACTTAGCAATGAAAAACCCCTTTGCTAGAGGAAAGATATGAACGGTACCTGAAATTAATGAGTTTCCACTTGCGATTAACCCATTCATGCAAAAGGGGGAGGTTAGGCCAGAATCCCCGAAAAATGGAAAATCAGACCATGAGATTTAAAAATCTCAGTGTTGTTCTCTGAATCCCCTTCAGCCTCAGAAGAAAGCTTAATCGATAGAGAACCACACACAAGAATCAGTGTAACCCTAGGTTCTTTCCCAGCCCCAAAAGGCTTGGATACAATCTTTGCAAAAGACTCCCCCGGATCCTTTGAGACCATAAGAGAGGAACCAATAGCATCAGCATATGCCAAATTTAAATCTGCTAGAGGAGGATGAGATTGTCTCACAAACAAGGAAGTGAGATGATCCAAGGCATTATAATAGATTTCTCTTGTTGCATCGTTGATTATGTGGGGAGCTTGTAACCTTGTGCATGCCTTATTAAATCAATCATTGAAAGAAGTGATTAGTTCCCCTTCCTATCTCTTGACTTGAAAAAATTGTGAATACAATTCAAATGGTAAAATTGGAATACCAAGCTTGTTTACAAATGTCTTCTTCAAAACTTCCCATGAATTGATAGAAGATGTAGGCAAATGAATAAACCAATGAAGAGCTTCATCTCCCAAGGACTGAGTGAAGAGTCGACATGCCACATGTCCATAACCAATTCGTCCATTGCATCGTACATCCTCAAAAATCTTGATATGTTCTTCAATTGTTTGATTTGGATCATTGATTTTAAACTTAGAAACAAACTTCTTTGGGTTCTTAGGCATGTCATTATAATCACTGAAGATCCATGGCTAGGGGTTATTAACCAACCATGTTGCAGCATTAGGAGTTGGTTGAGTCATTGTTGTATGAGTTGCATGTATTGTTGCTTGAACTTGAGTTACTTGAACTTGAACCATTTGAAATGAAACTTATTGAGTTGCAACTAGAATTGACTGGATCAAACTTGATTGATCAAGAGGTTGTTAAGGATCTATTGATTGATTTAAAGAACCTGTCTCAATTGTATCGGTAGTTTGATTGTTTCGCTTTCGCTTGTGGAATTGTATCTCTATCAAATCCTTTTGTTGGTTTGGAGTAGACCTCAAAGATTCTTTATTGCCTCCCTAACTCCAGCTTCTCTAACTTCTCTGGTGAATATCAACTGATTTTATCTAGCTTGTGACTTGTAGAAAAAAGAGAGTTGATATGGAAATAATTTTAGTTCTCTCTCCTTTGGATAGCTTGATTGAGAGTATTCCTTAGTGTAGCAACAGTTTGAGACCTTTGAGTCAGCTTTTGAGCTTCTCTTTCATGTTCAATTCTTCTTTGGATTTCTCTTTCCTGTCGAAGTCTTTTTGGAATTCACCTTTCAATTCTTTGAGCTTTTTCTCTTTGGTGTCCAATATGGCTTGATCTACTATGTATCCTTTGAAGTTCCTTCTTTCTCTCCAAGCCAAAATACTCAAATCTGAAATAATATCTTCTCGATGTCCTTCATACTCAAAACCTGGCTATAATACTATCTTGATATCTTGGCCTTGATCCTTCTTTTGACTTGAACTTGTCAACCTTCACCTTCTCTTGTTTGGGCTTGATCACGAGTTCTCACTTGCATTGTTTGTTCACTATCATCTTCCATGCAATCATTTTGTCCTTCAACTTAGTTTATATCCTAACTTTCATTATTCCATGAGATGTGTGTATTTACAATTTGATCATCATCCTTGGTTGCGGTTTCCAACAAATTTAGATATACAACATTGATCATCTTATTAATGATGCCTTCACCTCATTACTCATCAAATTTCACCTTGCAATTAGAAATTTTGTCTCAATGGCTGGGCGGAAATCCTTGTGTCTTTGGGCTTTTATCCCAAGGAAGGTCCAACCTTCATTGGGCTTTTGTTGCTAGGGAGGTTGGATTTTTGGCCTCTCTTGGGCTTTCTTATTAAAATCAATTTGCCAAAATTGCCAAGTGTTGGAAATGTATGTTGAAATGATATCAGATCTTTGCCATGTTTTTGGATTTCCTTTCAAATGCCAATCAGATTTCACATCCTTAACTTAAATTCTTACAAAAGTTTGTTGAAAGTTGGATGTTTTTTTGCACGAGTGCACGGTGATCAAATTGAGTTGCTCGAATCTTTGTCAATTTCATTGTTAACAACTAGACCGCACCTTTCCCTCAAGCCTTTTCAGTGATTGCAAGTCGGATTTCATCTTTGGTTTGGAAAATTTGTTCCAAAGGGAGGTCAAATTTAAGACCTTGGTTGGGCTTCTACATTATGATCCACTTCAAATATTTCACTGAGTGATGGAAACAATCAGATTTTCATTTTGTTTTTCTTGGTTTCCATCAACATTCAAATCAAATCTCATCACTTTTTTGCACAAATTACCTTGAGATGAATTGGATTTCTCGCTTGTTTGGAATTTTGATCAAAAGTCAATCTAATTTCCATGTTCAACAAAGTTTTTCCCAAAGAGGAAATCAGATTTTAACCAAGCGTTAGGAATTTTGTCACGTTCAAATCAGAATTTAGGGGTTTGCGTAGACAAAATGTTCCATCCAAGTAAAAAATCTTGTATTCTTTAGGAACCTTACTTAAGATCATACCAAAGATTTGGCAATTGAAACTTCTAACTCGCTCCAAGGTCCTAACTTGCAACTAGGAATTGACTCTCATCTCAACCTTGCGCAAAATTCCTACCTTATCTAGCTTTGAAACTTCAAAACAAACTACTAACTTACCAAGTAAAAGATGGGGTCCTTATTTGCAATGGAGAGATGGAGTGAAAAGGTCACAACGATATCTCTGTGTATTAAATTTTCAACTTTCACTACAAGAACCTTACAATGAAAGTGCGACATAAAGATCTATCAACAAACTCAACAATTATTATTTGTGTGAGATTGTTTTAGTTATGTTATTGGTTCCTAAAGTGTTTGCCCCACTTCTTATTTTTGGAAGCATTCATATTATTTTGCATCATGTGGAGCATTTGACCCAACATAATTATTATATCAACCTTCTCTTCGAACTTATTGTGAAGTCTTCCCCTAGAGGAGCTTTTTTCCTTTATATGTCATATTTACTTTTTTTCACTTGATTGTATACGATGAAAATCCCATATGCTAGCAAGAGTAGCCCCAATACCATTGTAGATTAACAATTTATTATATATAATATAGATTTAAAGTCTAAAATGTATCTCAAAAAAAAAATTTATTGTAAATATTCTTAAATTTGTCATGATCTTTCTTTATTTAAATGTCTTTTAAGTGTCTTGAGTCTTGTTGTATCAAATGTTTCTATCCACTAACCCACCGATGGAAATTAAAAGGTTTTCATCCTTTAATTTTATAGATTTAAAGTCAAAAATGTATCTCAAAAAAATATATATTTATTATAAATATTCTTAAATTTGTCGTGATCTTTCTTTATTTAAATGTCTTTGAAGTGTCTTAGAGTCTTGTTGTATCAAGTGTTTCTATCCACTAACCCACCGATGGAAATTAAAAGGTTTTCATCCTTTAATTTCTACCATGAGGGGTTTCGCCATTAGATTAATTGAACCATAATTCATACTCCACAAGTAATACAATTTAAAAATTAAAATGTTACTATATGATACCCTTCCCCTTGCTTGGTTTCTTTTTAAAGGTCATTTTCCTTCAATGGTCATATCTCTCCATAGTCCTTCATGACCCTTAGAGGAAGTTTGATTATTTAAAATTAAGTTAATTAATTTTATATTTTATAATTACAATATCTTTTATATTTTGAAATATCAATTTTCTTATTTTATATTGTAATTTTACTTGAGACCCTCTTCCTTATCATTGTGTTTTCATAATATTTTATTATGAATGTTTTGATTTATCTTGATATACTTTTTTAAAAAAGAGACATTACAAATTACTAAATTACTAAATTACTCTCTCTAAACTTTCTTATTTCTGCTGAGAAATATCTTGCTGTGGGCCTGTAAATTCTCATGTTCCAAAAACCTCTAGAGAGTTGTTCAAATCTTATGTAGAATATTCTATGCATGTGTGTACAAACATCCATCTTTCCAATCACTTTTCCGAGCCTTGAAAGGTTTACATTCAATAATTCCTGAACATATTTTTAAATACATGGATAAACAACCCTTCTCTGCTTTGAGTTTCTTGTTGCAGATTAATGGCTCAAATAAAAATACAAATGGACCAAGCACAACGTTTGTTCAAAGCCTAATGTTCAATTGAAAATTTGGTCCTCTTCGAGCTTTGGAATAAAACAAGTCCTAAAGCCTCTCCATCCTTCAGACAAAAACATCATCTCGGCAAATACAAGTATATCAGGCCATGCTCTAGAATTTCGACCCTAAGAGACCTTAAGAACAGTAAGATAGAAGTTGGGCTCATCTCTAAAGCTGACAAGCTGTATAGGATATCCCTGCAATAGCTTTTCTAATTCTACTTTATCAGGCAAATCACCTTTAATAACAGCTGGATAGCTTTGCTTGTTTACATTTAACTGAGCCCTTCCCTGAGTGTCACTGATAATCACTCTTGCACCTGCAGAAATTGATAAAATTATGAAAGGTCTTTTTAAAAGTTTCTTGACTCGAATTTCGAAAATTTGCTGTAATGATTTTTTTTAAGTTTCAAACAAGTGAAAAATGACAATTGTAGCTAGAAAAAATAAATAACTATTTGCTTAATAACCACCACTCCAAGATATAACTGCATTTTATTCAGGCAAAATGATAAGTAAAATGGATGCATCTGGATAAGCCAGATAACCAAAAAAATATCAAACCCAATGAAACAAAAGAAAACGATTTTTAATTTAGCCTCACAAATCAAAAATAAAAATAACTATAAGCCAAACTTTTGCTATTTTAACATTTTATTTTAATACCCCAAAGGGAAGGATGGGTTGTAGGATTGAAATGTGGGTTGCGAAGGTTGGAGAAGAAGCCTAAATGATCCTCACCCTGAATTGCAGTTTTTAATCTCTATTCTAGAGCAATTTGATAAGTAAAATGGATGCATCTGGATAAGCCAGATAACCAAAAAAATATCAAACCCAATGAAACAAAAGAAAACGATTTTTAATTTAGCCTCACAAATCAAAAATTAAAATAACTATAAGCCAAACTTTTGCTATTTTAACATTTTATTTTAATACCCCAAAGGGAAGGATGGGTTGTAGGATTGAAATGTGGGTTGCGAAGGTTGGAGAAGCCTAAATGATCCTCACCCTGAGTTGCAGTTTTTTATCTCTATTCTAGAGCAATTTGATTTTATTCAGAAGTGAACTTTATACTGAGGCCATTTATCACATTTTCTGGTAAAAGTGACTCTAGTTGTGTGATAATCCCTGCTCAATGTGAAACGGTATCAATCAACCAAACTATCCAAAACAAATAAGTTTAAAACTAAACTAAATTTCAGAAAAGTTTTCTGTGCTTAATCGGGAAACGGTTCTTCTAGAAAAGATATGTTAATAAATATGGATGATCAATTTGTGCAAACAGGTGATAAAGATCACATCTTCGGACAAAAGTGTGTTGCAATCTTTGTGAGATAATTCTTTGTTAAAAAATCAGTCAAATGGATTTACACAAAAAAATACAGTTTTTAAGCTAACTTCAGTGTTTTAAGTCAATCCCTTGGTCACGAGTCCTGAATAGGATTCCTAGTGGTAGCTTCAGGCTTTGGGCCTAAATCACTACTCTGGCAGGCATTCCTTTGTTTCCAGGTCACTGAAGCTCCTTTGAGCATCCCTCAATTGTCTTCTGCAGGGACACTAACTACACAGGCATTTGCAACACATCATTCATTTGTGCTCCAATTAATATTTTTCATGTCTATCTAGAAGGATAGAATTAAACTTGTAGACTACATTGCTAATGAAAGTGTTGATAGGTCTTCCTAGCCGGACGTTAATATCTAGATCATTAAAGATGCCTCAGCATATGAGAATTTATCACTTATTTGCTACACCCAATGGTAGATCATTAGGGCAGGAATATGTCGTTAATATGTTTAGGTGAAGACAAATGCAAGAGGTTTATTCATGGAAATTTGCAGGCTTGGGCTAAATCTAGATTTGATTGAAAGGAGTCGAATTTTGCATCCAAAGGTATGATAACTGAATAATATCAAACCCTCCCCTAGTGGTATTCAAAAGATGCTTCAATTTTCTCCATGGTTACTAGAGACCGTCTCCCACCCCTTGAGATGCACCTCAGAGACAGAAACACATCTCCAGTACCAGAGACGTCTCCGGAAACTTCCCAACGCACAAGGTTCTTTTGGCTACCATCTCCGAAGTATCCTGACCAAAAATGACATGTCCCACCAGAAAACTTAGAGCAAAATGCATTATAAGGCAAAAAAGAAAGGCAAATAAATAAAATAAGCCAGCGTAATGTTTCATGCTGATATTTTGGATGATACAAAAATCCATGCAAAGTTATAGTGATCAGATCTACTGACAATGTAGACCATTTGAGAGGGATATAAAAAATGGTTTAAAGAGAAATTGCCTTTACTATTTACTGTTCTTGTATGACTGATTTACTGTTCTTGTTTTCAAAGTTCTATGCCATGATATTTTCTGGAAGTCATTACATTATATTAAAAAAAATAGCGTCTCGAAGTACCCGTCTCCTATTTTTGAAAATTAGCCATATTGGTACTGGTACTAGTCTCCGACATCTCCAAGTACCCCCGTCTCTTGGTAACTATGATTTTCTCTTATATTTTTTTATGGTTTCAGATTTCATCGAGGGGTTCTACACAGTAATTCATAAAGGCTTACAATAGATATTGTGTATAAAAGAAGTAAATTTATTATCTGTTTAGCTATTTTAGTCCACGACTTGGTTTGGTGAGATCATTTTAGTCCCGTGACCTTATTTTAGTCTTTCTGTGAGTAAGGAGTGTCCAGTTGAAAACCGTTATCAGTCTTTATGTTGCTATTAGCCTTTTCAGTCTATCGAATTGAATTTCAGTGTGTTTACAATTTCTTGTTTTTAGTTTGTATTATGTCTGTCATGGTGTGTGTTCTATGTACTCCACAGAAGGAGAACAGCAAATCTAGGAGCCCATTTGAGCTCTTGAAGTAACAATCAGAAAATAAGAGAAAGAATATAAGAGCAGGCTCTAAAAAAAGTCCTAGAAAGAATGTTTATATTCTAATGGCACCTGATAGTTTGGTTGAAACTAAAGACCATGTCAAAGGAGCTTTTGTTGAAACTATATCTGATGGTATACAAAATACTCCTTCAAATTTTGTGAGGTAAATATCTAGGATGAAGTCAGGCTCTAACAGGTAGTAAGCCAGAAGAGGGAAAGCGTGTTAATGTGAAAGGAACTGGCAGCATAAAAAGGACTCAAGTCAATATGCTGAGTCCCTGGACAAGGAATTCAAAGTCCTGCATAATAGAATTAAGGGTTTGCAAAGTAACAAGATGGCATGAGAATAAAATTATCATAATGTTATCGGCTATGGCCATAAACCAGAAATTCACAATTAATAATGACAGCAATATAGAAGTAACCATGGTTTGAAAAACTACAAGAATTGTAGCCACCAAGTTAAATAAAAGGACATATATATTCAAATCCATAAAATCTGATTCATTTCCCTGGAATGGGTTCAGCTCAAGTGGTGAAAGCATTGGGGCTTTCACAACTGAGCTTGAGGCTTAAAATCCCTAAAAGACACACTAAACTACCACATTTAATTTGTTTGGTATCATTGACCACAATGGATAAGGCTAGGTGCACATCCTAGATGAATTTAACAGAAGAGACACCCTCATGTCATGGCAACTAAGCCAAAGATTACCACACAAGGGATACTAAATTAAAAAGGTCTTGTTTATACTTTTTTTTTTAACAAAAGAGACACTCGTTGATTTCAGCAAACTCAACTATATGAAGAATCACCCCTTGGCTCATCTTCTACTGATATAAATTAAACTCAGTTCCACCATTTTAGAATTCTGGCATCCTCGATTCTATTTTCTTTCGGAAATTATTCTTTCACTTGAAAAAAAATTTGGTCATTTTGGTGATCTCGTAGAATCTTGCTCTTCTGACAGGACTGGGGTTTCCCCACTCTGAGTTGATGTTGGCTATTAGACACTCATAAGCTCAAACCTTGGAGAGTGGGAAGCAGAATACAACAAAGCCATTATAATACAATAAGCAATTAACTCAAAAAAAACATCATATTTATTCACTTCAGCAATTAAATCAATTACATCAATGCACATATGCAACACAAGATGGTTTAAGTTTTAAACATCCTCTCAACTACCAGATAACCACCCACTAACCAATATAATTAGGATGCGGTTATTTAGGGCTAAGCAAATACAAGCATAGTGTATAATATACTATTATATGTGAGTATATTCTAACAGTTGAGCCCTCCTTTCTGTTTGTCAAATGACTTTCAGCTGTCATTTTGACTTTGGTAATCATTATAGGTTGCAGTTTCTTTGAAACCCCTATTTGGCTCCCTCATGCCATTGTCTCTTGTGGTATTTGCAAGTTCCATTGACCTATTCTGGTTACTCGAGGACATTCATATTTTCTTTTTACTATTTTCTTTGGAAATGGCAAACCAAGCTAAATGTGTAAGGTTGGGTGCAAGTTTCAAGTCAATTTGTAAGAAGAAAAATCTCTCCATCGTGGAAACTAAGGTGGGGGATAACCCATAATAGAATTTGTCCAAAACAAAGGAAAAAAAAACAACTAATTTATACAATTCAATGAAAAATTAGATTATCAACAAAAAGTGATATCATGCCATTAGGGCTTTGGCAGATCCAGAGCTGGCTGAATAATCTGGATTGCTTGAGCTCCTTTACACGAGCAGCCTCAGAAAAGCTAGTGGATGGAACAAACAACGAAGTCCAAGCCCAATCTTTACTCTTGGGTCTTAAGACAGCCACTATGTGTGGGATAACAAAGATCCACTTCGGAGGAGACTCGATGAACATTAATACGTTATAATAGCCATTGGTAAGAGACAATCACCATAATAGAAAATCAATGGTACACTGAGCCAAGCATGGGTGTTGACAGATTTGATGGAATCCCTTTACTTCTCACGTTGCTATCAAGAAGCAAACCAGGATTCTTGTCAAACTATGCCATTCACTGTGAAGAAAATATCATTGTGGATGATTACATTAATTGATGCAATGGGTGGGTATAAAGGAATTGAGCATCCCTTGGGATCTATAAATCCAATCTACTATTCCCCACTCTTGTTTGATTCTATTGCTAGCATCTGCTTTCCATGACAAGACAGAGAGAGTATAGCCAGAGCAAGCATGGCGCCCAAGGCTCTAAAAAGGACTGCAGAGCTGCCAGATGAAGCAAAGGAGCTGAAAACATAGAATTAGCTTTATTATGATCATACGTGTTGGACGCACAGCACTTCATGTTAGATCATGTGTTTTCAGCCTTTCAATTCCCTCTTGGGATTGAATGAACTTGTGTTTTGAGTTACCTTGTTTGTGTGGTGTAAAGCTTGTTATGTTGTGGTGTTACACGTTGAGAGACTTCTCTCTCTACCTCTTTCTTCCTCTTTGAAACATAGCCTTATGTTCGTGTGTAATTTAATTCTGCCTATTTCTTCCTCTTTAGAACATTACCTTACGCTTGTGTGTGATTAATGTAATGTCCCCTACTAGGTTTAGGCTTGTTACAACCATAATTGATTGATATTTAATATGCTTATTGCCTAAACTAGATTGACAAGAATATGATGATTCAATCTAAGATATGCAAAGCAAGGAGAATTGTTTATTTATCTAACCGTATTAAATAATCTACTGTACATAGGATAATTAATGCTCATACCAGCCTTATTACTACTTCAGTTTGAGAAAGAAAGATTAGGATGCGTAACCAAGGTGCCTAGAGACCAATTACAATAGGCTCCCTCACAGTTTACAGATCCAAGCCTTATCCTATCTTGGGACGATGCCCGAAGGCGCAAGGCGCTCAGGGTCGCTGAGCCCTACCCTATTTTGGGAGTAATACTATTGATTGGATTTAGACAAGCCCCTCCTTGGAAACAATGCAGCCCTTCCATTCAGGCAGTAAAAGTAGTAACTAGTCCTGAGCATAGGAACATATATTCTAACCATTCATTCACTAAACATATAATCCTGATTTCACTTCTATTATCATAGATGTATATATGATCTATATATAATTCTGATTTCACTTGTATTATAATAGATGTGTATATAATAGACATATATTTGTAATTCTGATTTCATACTTATTAACATATATAAATAATATATACAAGATAATTCTTATACTTTAAATATATTGAATTATTCAGTTATATAGTCCAAATATATACTCTAGATATATAATTCAGATGTATAATATCTATCTATATATCTATATAATTCTGATATTATTATAGATATATATGGTACGTATTAGATCATGTAATAGTTCTAATCTATAATAGAATTCAGATATATAATATTATGTCATCAATATTTAATTCTTACAGTACACTTTGCTGTCCAGCATGCTACTGCCACGTGTTGATGTCAGTTTTGTATCACTACATAACATATAGGAATTGAATACTTGATACAGGATATCAAACACTCAACCCTCTCTTGAAAAGTAAATACTCACGAAGAACATGAGAAAACTCCAAGGTTCCTTACACCTGTGGATACTAACTCAGTTATATTAATGTGATTTGCTGGTTAATCATGTAGGCGGGCTTACGTTGTTCATCCAAGGATATCAAATTCTTGCCATGATGATGATGGGACTTAGCTTTGCAATGTATACTCAATGGATCTATCTCCTTAATTTATATCACTTCCAACTTTGCTCATCAAAACTCTCACTACTAAACTACTCACTGCTTTACTACTACTCCTATGGAATGGAAAGATTAGCAAATGGACAGGTATCCAACCAAATGAAAGCTTGCTTGCGGCGCTACCTCTATTGGTGCAATGATTCAAAGGGATACTCTTAGAATTTTCACACTAACACCTATCTTCCAACCCAACTTGAAGTACAAGCGGAAAGATGA
>MU227098.1:344319-354946 GCA_018584345.1 Thuja plicata | reverse complement strand
CTCATGTCACGATCTGAGGTGATATGAAAATTAGGTATCACGATCTGAGGTGATTCCTCATGTCACGATCTGAGGTGATATGAAAATTAGGTATCACAATTTGTTGTGATTCCTCATATCACGATCTAAGGTGATATGAAAATCTGGTATTATAATGTCAAGGTGGTATACGACAAATTATCTTTCCTAGCTAAGAGGGAGTGTTGAATACCGATAGCATCGTTCAGATAATTATATAAATACATATATTAATGTAAATGAAATTAATATTAATATAGGTGTGAATTAATATATATTAATATATATGTAATTGTCATTACATATATATTAATATATACACAAATATATTTATTGTTAATTGACCCAAAAATATATATATTAATGTATATGTAATATAATTACATATACATTAATACATAATTAAGTATATATATATTAATGTATATGTAATTATATTACATATACATTAATACATAAATGAAATAAACATTATCGAATATGCAAATCATATGGTAATCGGGCGTCATTATCGGTTATAATGCTGCGACTAATATTGTCGATCGCCGATTGTTTAACGAAACAAAGGAAATCGACTATGTTATGATAAATAACAAGTCGTATGTTATGTTTAACAAACCAAACTATTGGAGTGGTCACGACTTGATGAGTCGTATACACAAATATATTTATTGTTAATTGACCCAAAAATATATATATTAATGTATATGTAATATAATTACATATAGATTAATACATAATTAAATATATATACATTAATGTATATGTAATTATATTACATATACATTAATACATAAATGAAATATACATTATCGAATATGCAAATCATATGGTAATCGGGCATCATTATCGATAATAATGCTGCGACTGATATTGTCGATTGCCAACTGTTTAACGAAACAAAGGAAATCGACTATGTTATGATAAATAACAAGTTGTATGTTATGTTTAACAAACCAAACTATTGGAGTGGTCACGACTTGATGAGTCGTGAGTCACGACCCATCAAATCGTGACTACTCTATAATATATAAAGTCAAACTTGATTGATTTCGAAAGACACAACAAAATATAGAAATCTGATAATATTAGAAGTGTCTTACGAATAAGAAGAATTCTACAAATAGCAATATATATAATATTAAGGATTATTATTTAATAAAAGTTTATCATCTTCTACAATAATGAATAGTATGTATGACTGGTAATTCCAAATGCTCTACTGCAATTAAAATGTAGTTGTAATACAATGGTTGTTTCTGATATAACAATGTACATTATGCACGATACCCTATATGGTTGTATTTGATCTTTCTTATGTGATATATGCTGCAATCTACAGGATCTAAGGCAGAGATATGTCGTCTTTGATATTCTGATATTATATATGCAATGGTCTCTGTTATAGGAGTCGTCTCTGTTATTTATATGATTGTGATATTGCTATTAGGATTCAACTATTAGGATTCTCCTACTTATCTATTTATTTGATGTTATATGCTCTTTAATGATGTCGTCTCTAATATGCGATTGAGATGCCTGCACCAAATGGTTGCTATCGCAACCTGCTATGCTCTTATTATCGAGCGGATTCCACAAAGGGAAATAAGTTATATAAAATCAATTCTTCTTCACTCTCCCTTTTACCATGTCATGATGTCCATATTTATATTCATCACCCTCCAATGAAGGGGTGCGATGGAATGGATGTCATCCTTCGTAACAAACAATTGAAAGAGTATTTTTGTTCTTTATTGTGAATCTGTAACTATTACTCATGATTATCTTTATTATCAATAGCTGCTCGTGTGCCTCCTTACCTGATAATAATCGCACCACTTCAAGATAAGTGGGGCTCTCAATTAGACTTAATTAATTGCCACCTTTATGCTTAGTCACATAGTTTCATATGTAATTGATGTTGATAATCTCCGTCCCTCTTCATAAACATAGCCACGCAACCATTCTTGTCTTAATCGTAATTAAAATTCGTCTCTTAGTTCATCAAGTGAATATGCTTTATTCGGGAATGTCGATCATTCTTATTATAATGGCTTCGTGTCCAATTCTGAGTGACGACATGTCATTCCTGGCAATGTTATTGTATATTTGTTCATCTGCATCAATATACGACATGCTAGTTGTTGTTAGTCACTTATATTGTCTTTGACCATAACCAACGTCCATCATTTCTTTACTATGCAATTATTGAGTATGATCGATGTATTGAGTTTGATCATCGTGGTCTTTGACGGTTCCATTCGTGCATACTCTAGGTCGATGGATTTTACCTTACATGTATAGACTGGTTTACGTTGTTGCTTTTGAGACAAGTCTTCATATCTCCTAATTTATATCATATATCGTTTAAGTTTTAATTCGAGGATATTACAGTCTCCCCCTCTTGGAAAATGCTTGCCCACAAGCATTCTTGTATTATCAGGATGATTCCTGGATCCCAAATTCGGAAATGCCATCTTTGCATAATATAGCTACCCTGATAGCAATAATGATTCATTGTGATGGGAATAAAGATGTGAGTAGTTAACCTCCATGAGCTCAATAGAATTTCTATCTTAACCAGAACACAATGGTGGTAATACTTATCTTGCCTGAGATACGTGATGGAATAGTGACTCCCCTTTTCTATTAAAATTGAATAATCGGTTCTTGATCTTTGATTGAAAGAAAGAATCTTTCTCTGAGTTGCCTCCTTTGGTAATTTGAAGGGAGAACCTTGCGTGATGGCATTATCAGTCATTTTGTTCCAAAGGGAGCTCTCAATGCTTCCTTGATGATAGGTGCACCCAGATCCCAAGACTTATTCTCATCTTCTCCTATGTGATTTAAAGCTAACCTCATCATACCCCTCAAGGGTGGGTTGTCAAAAATTTTGTTTAATGGATTAGGAGTAATTTGAAGAAACTCAAATTCATCTTTTTCCAACCTTCCCTTATTTGATTTCTTCGAGCCATTCATCTTCTTTATTGTCACAATGTTCCATGAAGCGCTTGATCACATTGTTTTCTCTCCTTAATGGTAATGTCTCCTTTATGCCGCTTATCTTAGCCTCTTCTTTTTAATGACTTGGGGCTTCATGACTAGTGGGCTTTCTTTTATTTATCTTTTTTTGTATCTTCTCCTTCAATATTATTCTTCTCTGTCCAGCTATCTTGAAGTTCTTGGGCTGGTTACAAGAAGCACTATTTGTCTTATCCACACTCATGGCTGCTAACTTTTCTTTGGAAGGTAGAAAAGTATTTAGAATGATAGTTGTATCTTCAACCAATTCAGCAGAACTTGAATTGTGGTACAAGGATTCGATCACTATCTTTTCATTCCCTATGTAAGACCCTTGTGATGATGTATAATCAGACTTGCGATCATTGTAAATTTGC
Organism: Thuja plicata; assembly: GCA_018584345.1. Taxonomy (NCBI): domain Eukaryota; kingdom Viridiplantae; phylum Streptophyta; class Pinopsida; order Cupressales; family Cupressaceae; genus Thuja; species Thuja plicata. Next base: position 351,530 of record MU227098.1, on the reverse strand, counting down.
ATGCAAGACTCAACTGTTTTTGTTCCTTTAGGAATGTTTGAAACTATGTCATCTTCTGGTACCTTTAACTCTTCGAAGTCCTTAGGCATCATGTTTTGATTCTTTGTTTCTTGTTGCACTGGATAAGTTGTATTTATCTTTTCTAAGTCTTTACACTTCGCTCCTTCCTCCTTTGATGTGACAGTCATTGAAGTCTCTAATATTATTGTTTCTGAATTACTTGATGCCAATTTGTAATCGTGCCTTTCAGTTTGTCTCTTAGGAGCAGGGTGATGGCCTTTAGGTGTATATTTCATTCTTTGCTCTATGTAGTCTTGTAAGGACATATACTCTTGAAGACCTCCCTTTATCCAATCCTGTCACCATTGATCTTGTAGATTGTCTACAATGGGTTCTCTGCTTTCATATTTTTCTTCTTTTGGAAGGAAAGTAGGGAGCATTGGTCTAAATTTAAGGGAAGGATGTTTCGAATATTTATCCTTTTCTCTTTTTTCTCCTTATTTTCTGTGATTGTTATTGGTTGGTGTTAGTAAGACCATCAATCAATCTAATTTCTTCTATGTGTTTCTTGACCACGCATTGAAGCTTGTGCTTGCAAAGTTCTCATCTTTTCCCATATTTTGAGGTTTCTTATTATACTGGTTTCTCAATTGCTTCCATTTTCCACTGATCTGAAATGTTCACCCCACAAGCTGGCAGGATTCTGGGCTCTGATACCAATTGTAATGTCCCCTTTTTGGATGGGAGCACTATGTGAAAGATTCCTTCCTCCAAATATTTACTTAACACAATGGAAATGCAGATGTAATAATGAATGATATATGAATTATTTGTAATCTGAATGCAGTACAATGAATTATCCAAGTATATATGACTAGTAATTCCAAATGCTACAATGATGGAATATGAATGTAGTCATAATGAATAGTATGTATGACTGATAATTCCAAATGCTCTACTGCAATTAAGAATGCAGTTGTAATACAATGATTGTTTCTAATATAACAATGTATATTATGCACGATACCTTGTATGGCTGTATCTGATCTTTCTTATGTGATATATGCTGCAATCTACAAGATAACCAATGATCTCAGGCAGAGATATGTCGTCTCTGATATTCTGATATTATATATGCAATGGTCTCTGCTATAGGAGCCATTTCTGATATTTATATGATGTTATATGCTCTTTAATGATGTCGTCTCTGATATGCGATTGAGATGCCTGCACCGAATGGATGCTATCGCAACCTGCTATGCTCTTATTATCGAACGTATTCCACAAAGGGAAATAAGTTATATAAAATTAATTCTTCTTCACTCTCCCTCTTACCATGTCATGATGTCGATATTTATATTCATCACCCTCCAATGAAGGGGTGCAATGGAATAGATGCCATCCTTCGTAACAAACAATTGAAAGAGTATTTTTGTTCTTTATTGTGAATCTGTAACTATTACTCATGATTATCTTTATTATCAATAGCTGCTTGTGTGCCTCCTCACCTTATAATAATCGCACCACTTCAAGATAAGTGGGGCTATCGATTAGACGTAATTAATTGCCACCTTTATGCTTAGTCACATAGTTTCATATGTAATCGATGCTGATAATCTTCGTGCCTCTTCATAAACATAGCCACGCAACCACTCTTGTCTTAATCGTAATTAGTCTTAATCGTAATTAAAATTAGTCTCTTTGTTCATCGAGTGAATACGCTTTATTCAGGAATGTCGATCATTCTTATTATAATGGCTTCGTGTCTAATTTTGAGTGACGACGTGCCATTCCTGGCAATGTTATTGTATATTTGTTCATCTGCATCAATATACGGGATGCTAGTTGTTGTTAGTCGCTTATACCGTCTTTGACCACAATCAACGCCCATCATTTCTTTACTATGCAGTTATTGAGTATGATCGATGTATTGACTTTGATCATCTTCGTCTTTGACAGTTCCATTCGTGCATACTCTAGGTCGATGGATTTTACCTTACATGTATAGACTAGTCTACGTTGTTGCTTTTGAGACAAGTCTCTGTATCTCCTAATTTATATCGTATATCTTTTAAGTTTCAATTCGGGGACATTACAGTCCCCCCCTCTTGGAAAATGCTTGCCCACGAGCATTCTTGTATTATCAGGATGATTCCTGGACCCAAATTTGGAAATGCGATCTCTGCATAATATAGCTGCCCTGATAGCAATAATGATTCATTGCGATGGGAGTAAAGATGTGAGTAGTTAACCTCCATGAGCTCAATAGAATTTCTATCTTAACCAGAACAGAATGGTGGTCATACTTATCTTGCATGACATACGTGATGGAATAGTGACTCCCCTTTTCTATCAAAATTGAATAATCGGTTCTTGATCTTTGATTTAAAGAGAGAATCTTTCTCTGAATTGCCTCCTTTGGTAATTTGAAGGGAGAACCTTGGGTGATGGCATTATGAGTCATTTTGTTCCAAAGGGAGCTTTCAATGCTTCCTTGATGATAGGTGCCTCTTCACAAACATAGCCACGCAACCGTTCTTGTCTTAATCGTAATTAAAATTAGTCTCTCTGTTCATCGAGTGAATACGCTTTATTCAGAAATACCGATCATTCTTATTATAATGACTTCGTGTCCAATTATGAGTGAGGACGTGTCATTCCTGGCAATGTTATTGTATATTTGTTCATCTGCATCAATATACGGCATGCTAGTTGTTGTTAGTCACTTATACCGCCTTTGACCATAACCAACACCCATCATTTCTTTACTATGTGGTTATTGAGTATAATCGATGTATTGACTTTGATCATCATTGTCTTTGACAGTTCCATTCGTGCATACTCTAGGTCGATGGATTTTAACTTACATGTATAGACTGGTCTACATTGTTGCGTTTGAGACAAGTCTTTGTATCTCCTAATTTATATCCTATGTCTTTTAAGTTTTAATTCAGGGACATTACATGGCAACTGTTATATTGCTCTTGTTTAATTGAAAAGTTTATAGAAAAGATTTCCTTGTACATCTCTTAATTTGCAAAGTTAAGATTTCTTGCTGTACACTACTTTTTGATTCGATTCATAGAAGCCTATTGTTGTACATACAATACTCACTATCAAGGGGATCATGTCCTAAGATTGATAAGATAAATGTAGTACATCATAGTAAATAGGCTGTTTGATATGGGACAGGGATGTCCATTGAGTTGTGTGCAAGCCTCAGCTGCATCAGATTTATTGACAATTGATGGCACTTGACATTTTTGGCATCATTGCCAAAGATGGTGTCAAGCTTTAGTAATTCTACACCTCGAGATGGGTTTTCTTTTCTTTCCTCAGATTACAATTGTATTTCCAGTACTTAGGATCCATAATTGTTGGCCAAGTATGGGGATGATCCCGTAGTGAAGCGGTAAGCTGCAAAGCCTCCCATCTGGGAGATCTTAAGTTCAAATCTGCATTGATCAATATAAAAAAAAAATGTTAGCCAGAAATTGTCCCCATCTCAAGGTTTCACCAAGGTGTTCTCATAGCCTTAAGGAAAAGGGAGTAATAAAAGGTGAAGTGGCACTAGCTCCCAATGTAGTCTTCTTGGAGACTGACACAGATTTTGAATGTGAGAAGAGGTTTGTAAACAAACAAAAATTCAGAACAGTTTTCTCAAAAAGAAAGTGAGCACCTTCTAGCAGCCCTGGCTTCCCCCAAAAGACAAAGTATTTACCATCATTTGAGTCTATAGATTTAAATAACGAAGAGGAAGAATTAATTCCAAAGGTGATGAAGAAAACTGATTAGTTGTGGGTTCCTCAGCAGAAAATTGAACAATTGGAGAAGCAACTCAAGGTGTATGAGCAGCAAGGGAGCAAATTAGATAAGCTAGTGCAAATGGCTTTAGAAAAGATTCAGAAGAAACAGAGGAGACCTGAAAGACAGGTCCTAAAACAAGAGTTACATGAACAGAGGGACCTTCTCTTGAGCTACTATTGTGGAAAAAGGGATGAGGATATTCAGCTTATAAAATAAACATGGGCAAAAAAGAAAGAAAACAATGGAACAGAAATTTGAAGATAAAATTCAGGAAACGAATGTAGAAATTACTAAACTGGAAACGAGCGATTGGCAGGGTTAAGCATCCAAACTTTGCAATGTCACCCCCTGCCAGAGTCTATACCCTGTTCCTTGAGGAACAATTCCTTAGTTTACAATTTACATGAATTCATTTTGATCTTTACTATGCTTTAGATATACAAACCTTCTTCAAGATCCATCAATCCTATGCCACTCATTATGATCTTTATTATACTACAAATATACAAACCTTCTTCAAGATCCATCAATCCTATGCCACTGAACTAATAAATCAACTGTGTGAATTTTACCTCCACAATTTAGCTGTTCAGTATGATTCAGAGTGGAACCCAATTCTTTTGTATGTGATGTCCAGCTGAAAGCTTAAGCCTCTTTTGTAAGAAATGAGAAAAACAAGGGAACAGAACTATAGAAATTATATGAAAAAAGAAAAGTCCATCCCTCTAATGGTTAGAAAGGCTGGAAACCCTAATCAACTAGTAGAGAATATAATACAGCTAATAGAGAGAGCCTCGGTAGCAAGAAAGCCTTTACAAGACCAACGACTGGATCATAAGTTAACTATAAAATTATGTGAGAAAGAATCCCATTCCCTACACAACCACCATGCAACAGTTACCAGAGGGTATCAATACATTAACCCACCTCAAAGGAATGAACTTGCATGACTACCTCTCACATTCAACCTCCTCTCTTGTGGTTTCCTATTTCACATTGTTGAGGAAACAAGATTTCCATAGCACAGAATGAAGATACCACATAGGAGCACATTGACTTTGTAGTTCAATAGTGGAGGCTTGATAGATCCCGAAGAAATATCTAGGTGTATTTATAATACAAAAAAGATAACAATAAATTTGCGTAATCTGAAAAAATTTAAATTGTTCCTGAGGGAACAGGGTATAGATTGTGGCAGGGGATAGAATTATACAGTTTGGGTGTTTGACCCTGCTAATTGCTCAACTTTCCTTTCTAATCTAGCAATTTCGACGTCCTCTTTCTAAATTTCATCCTCGAATTTGCGTTCCATTGTTTTCTTTTCATAGTTGCCTTTTAAATTTCCTCCTCAAATTTATGTTCCATTGTTTTCTTTTCGAGTTGTCTTTTTTATTTCATCCTCAAAAATAAAAATAGTTGCCTTCTTAATATTTCTTCATTAGGACAAAAGTAATAATAATTTAATAATTTAATAAAATCACCCAAGTTGCAAAAAGCATCGAAGTGAAACCAATATGAAATTCTGACCTACGAATATATCACTGAGGACTTAGGAAGACGAACTGAAGCAACTTGGAGACTGTCTAAAAATAACACACTTCTCTAAAAAGTTTGAAGAGTTCCCAAAAGACTGGATGTTACATCCCTTCCTCGTGACCGTAGTATTTTATAATCGTGATAACTAATTCCTATGAAATGTGATTATTTCAGTTTAATGGATTTTGGTTAAATTCAGTTATGTGAATTTTCTAATGAAAATAGAAACGTAAATTCTGTTAATTTTAGTTATGTGGATTTCTAATGTACATTCTGTTATAGAAGGAATTGAATTTTCTTATATGGAAAATAGGAAAATGAATTGTTGATGCAAATTTATGTTGTTTTGGTAATTGGGATTATTAAAATGGCATGGATATCTAATCCACCAATGTCAATGGATGCAGGAGGAGAATCATCCCGCGAGCGAGGAAAGAGTATCATTAGCGTAGGAGCGCATGAGCAAATGGTAAAAGTCGGGAATGGCATCCGAGCTAGAACCACAACCATTGTCAGTCCTTAGGAGGGGCTTGTGGTAGCTGAGTGTCAAAGAGGTTTAGTTGCCTTAGGCATTGGGTTTCCATATTGATTTTAACAACTTTGGTAATCATATTTAGCTATCCTTGCATTTCATTTTTATTCGATTACTCTTTTGTGTGTGTGTGTGTGATTTTAGCATTTGATTTACTTAGTATTGTGCACTCATAAATATATATAAGTATGCATAAGTATGCACACCCAGATATATAGGTATATATTATTATCATTTAATTGAACGCACGTCAATGAATTAATAGATTTTGCAACCACAAAATAATAACTTTGCGAGAAGGTATCCCTTTATATAATCAATTTCAGATTGTAATTTTCAATCCACCGTCACAATCATTTCCAGCACATTTATTATTGATAGATTTTGGAAAAAAAATGCATTTATTAATTATTCAGCAAATGCAACAATGATATGGAACCTGATATTCGCAAGTATGGACGTCTGGTGTTGTGATAATAACCAACCAGCATCCACATTCACCACTGGTATGCAGTTAGAGGCCCACGAATTACCCCCACTAGTCACGCAGCCTGCAATTATAGTTGAATTCAATACTCCAGCACGCCATACAGGAAGCTCCACGTTTGGCCAGCAGTTAGCACTCCCACGTCAATGAATTTGCTGCCCAGAAACAACAGTCTTGGCCTATTTGCTGAGAATGCGATTTTCCAATTCAGACGCAGCCTTAATATAATCCACGCTGCTATTGCTGTGTGTTTCGATACAGCCCAGAATTGATGCAAACATTCAGAGCAAACACCAGCAGCATTTACCAATTTCTAACCCCTGGATAGTAAGATTATAAACGCCTAAAGCAGCAATATAAAGGGCATTCAAATCCGTAACCCGGATCACTGAATTTCTTCAGCACCACAATATCTTCCTAGCCACAGTTGAACAGTAATGGAAGATGCAAATAAATTCTCTTCTCAGCCACAGCAGATACAGTAGAGAAGTAATTGCAATTTTGTTATACTTCAGCAGCAAACTTGCAAAGACACCACTCAGAAATCAGACCCTTATACTTCAGCAAGGGCATGAAAAATCAGACCTTCAAGAATGTCACAAAGACAATAAGCAAATAAGATAATCAAATAATCAGATGCCTTTTTCTCATCAAATGGACTCATATTTATAATCCTCCATTGACAAAAGTTTCCCAAATGAATTCCATTCAACACAACTCTCTTTTAACAACTTCCTTTAAAAACATTATTATAATAAAGTATCATTATAATAATGTGACTTAGGCTTATAATCAATTAAATAAATGGCCCCTTCCAATGATGACTCAACCCTAAACTTAAGTGAAATT
>MU227098.1:309192-342357 GCA_018584345.1 Thuja plicata | reverse complement strand
ACTCAGAAATCAGACCCTTATACTTCAGCAAGGGCATGAAAAATCAGACCTTCAAGAATGTCACAAAGACAATAAGCAAATAAGATAATCAAATAATCAGATGCCTTTTTCTCATCAAATGGGCTCAAATTTATAATCCTCCATTGACAAAAGTTTCCCAAATGAATTCCACTCAACACAACTCTCTTTTAACAACTTCCTTTAAAAACATTATTATAATAAAGTATCATTATAATAATGTGACTTAGGCTTATAATCAATTAAATAAATGGCCCCTTCCAATGATGACTCAACCCTCAACTTAAGTGAAATTATAAAGTTAATTTATAACTTTATAATAAGCCATTTAATGATTTAATAATAATTTGGCCACTAAAATTTAATAACTCCTAAAATACTCATCATTTTAATATGTCGTCTGAAATAGGAGTCACGCCTATTATTTCTCCATGTGGTCAAATGCACTTTCCAAAAATAGAAAGGGGGATATCTCAATCAACACCCGACTTACCTCAAATAGTAAGCACACAAAACTAAGCTCAAACGAAGTCCAATTTGAGCCAAACGCCAAACGAAGACCAACCTGTAACTTACTGAATTGTGGGGAAGACAAGACCCTCCCAAGCCAAGTCTGTGCCTCAGAAGATCCTCTCTCCACAATAATTACCCTATGAGGATCACAATAATAGGCTAATCTCTTAAACTCAGATGCTGACAAAACCAGGACATTAAAGTATTGTGCACTCATAAATATATACAAGTATGCATAAGTATGCATACCCAGATATATAGGTATATATTATTATCATTTAATTGAACGCGCGTTACATTCTCATGACATCGGATGTTATGCATTCGTTCGATTGATTTTGAGGGTAACTCTTGCTGAGGGTGGCAAGAGTAACTCCCTCTTGCCACCTTAGCAAAAGGGGAGTTACTTTTGCCACCACCAAGCTATGAGCTTGGTGATTGGCGATGGGAGCTCATTCTTCTTGATTCTTGCTTGCGATTTTGGGGGGAGCTTTTGGGAAGGATTTTGGATGTTGAGCATCACTTGCTTGCTTGTCTCTTTCTGCCGCCGTGGATACAGCTCTATGTTGTGTGATTTCTTGAGGCTCAACCTCTCTCATTGATCATTCATCAAGCAGGCATGTGCATTACTCATTTTGGTTTTCTATTGAATTGAAGGATGATTTCATATTTGTTGTTGGAAGTTGTAAACATTTTCCACGTAGAAGGAATGTTTATCATCATGAAATGATTGTAAAGTTTGATCGTTCTTGAATCATGTATCCGTCTATCTATACATGTAGACTTATATCTGCAGCTCGGTTATTTGTTTATCTATGTCATGGATTATATATTTTTGCACATGGCGTAATATACATCTGCTCTCTGGTTTCAATCTGTATCAACGTTTTATCAGATTGCATTATGGCATTATGCTATGCATCAAGCTTTTATTAAGTTGCATTATGGCTTCAATCTACATTGAGGTTTTATTAGATTGCATTATGACATTACGCTCTGCATCGAGCTTTTATTAAGCTACATTATGGCTTTCAATCTGCAACATGGCTTAATTAAGTTGCATTGTGGCATTATGCTCTGCAACGAGCTTTTATTAAGTTGCATTATGGCATCATAATCTGCATCAAGGCAGTGCATACCCACATCAAGATATTATACTTCTGCTTCATGGCATCGTATAACTGCATCTTGGATAGATGGCATTACATATATGTAACACTATTTGTTTTCTGTATAAGTATCTGCATGCAATATTGTTTGATTATGGATCATGTAAAATCTTCATGTATGTCATACTCATTAAGGAAATAATGACTTAGCTTTAAGTAAAGAAAACTTGTTAATCTGTGTGAATATAGTTGAATCCCTATTGGGACAAAATCTTTGGGGTTTAAGATATCATGGAATGGTTCTAGTTAGGGTCTACCCTGTTGGATCCCCTTAGATCCTTTTGTATTGTTCCTCTGGACTTTTAAACAGATTGGTGAAAGAACCCAAGACTTTGAGTTTAATGTTGAACCATTTTGAAACTCCTAAATATATATTGGACTAAGACTGACCCTTGGATGGGTAGAACATAGATTTTAATAGTGTCTTGCCAGCAAAAAGTTTAATGCCATCTGGATTGTGTTATCCAATGTAACGAACCAGGAGGTCTATGGTACGAGTTTGGTGGTGACATTGACTGCACTAGGTATGTGCTTGTACTTGCAAAACCTTGGCCAAGATGATACTATACTACAGGTAGTATATGTCAGTCACTAGGACCAGTAGTGCAATATCTAGCTAGGAAGGTCACCTAGTAGGCAAGGATGTCTTTAGGATGACTGGCTAAGACGGTTGTGGGTTCTACACTAAGTCTCGGATGGCAAGAAAATGGATATCTTACTTGTGTACTGCTGGGAAGGGTTGGGCTACTTCCTCTGGAAGTTGTGCAGGTGACAGCTGGTCATGATAAACGTGATTAGATTTTGTTCTGTTTAAGTTATCTATTAAAGCATTATTTATTTCCGTATAGTAATTTTCTTTTGCTGTAAGTAATTTATTTAGTTAGTTAATTTTCAGTTTCGTGTGGAAGTAGTTAGTAGCTGCAATTGAAAGTTAACTGCCATTCTTTTCATGCTCTACGGAAATTGAAAGTTAATTGTACTTCAGTTTCCATTTCCGGTAAATAGTGTTTTTTATTTATTTTATTGTGTTAGTAGAATTGTGGTTGTTAAACGTGGTATCAAAGAGATCGGGTTCCACACTAGACTTGGAAGCTCATTTCCTCATGCATAATAAACTGAAACCCATCGTCAGTGCTTCACAGGATGTGGATCCGACACTCCTTGTAAGAGAGTACAAGATCCCACTATAGTGCAACTATGGATGGTTTGCACCAGATATGACCTTTCTACAGTGGCACCTTTGGGAAACCATGAGACCTTAGCTCATTATATTCGTTGTATCCGTAAGGAAAGGCATAGATGGTTGTCTTCGGATAAGATCCCGACTCTGAGAAACCAGTAGAAAGCACTAATGAAGTCAAGTTTGAGTAACCTCCAGCCAAGAGTGTGGGCTCTAATAAGCCCTCAAATTGTAAAGTGCACTCTAGGATATCGTCTTATACCTTCTGACTTTGATGATCAAGAGGAACCTATCGCTGATTATAGTGACTCGTGAAACGAGCACTTTTGAAACAATTTTATAACTATGAAGAATATAATCAATGTAATCAATCTATGTTGAAATGAATGAGAAATTTTGTTGCCTCTGCATGTGTCTCTTGACCTTTTCTTGTATTAATTATCATGAATGGAATGAGTTAATAATAAGTAATTAATAAAACCATTCTTCTTGTTATAGCAGGCAATATAAGGAAACTGAAAAACAATGGAAATTTCTATAAATCATGTTGAGGAAAACGAAGTTGTCAATAATCCTGTAGCAAAGTTGGATCAGCTTCTTGAGATGATGGTTGATACTCAGAACCGTATTCTTAGTTTATTAGACAGAAAGGTAGACGTACCACCTAGGTCCACCAAAGATGAGCAAGAGTCTCCGTCGAGACTCAGGACTCACAACTCTGAACATACCCAACAGAGTGAGCACCATAGGGATTCTTCCAACGATTTAGATGAAGTTGTGGAGCATCATCAACTGGCTAAGGAATTATCCTCCGACATGAGAGAAGTGAAACTCCCTAAGTTTTTAGGATCCATGCCTGGGGATGCCATAGAGGAATGGCTTACCGAGATGGAGAAATATTTCGAGATCCGCCACTACTCGGAAAAATCTAAAGCCGCAAATGGGGCTTTTCACCTAGCTGGAGAGGCAGCCACGTGGTGGGAAATAAAAAGAATGGAACTCAAGCTGAAAATAACCAAGGTCACGTGGGAGCAGTTTGTCAAGATTTTTAGGCAGAGGTGGTTACCCAAACTCTTTTATGACTAGAAGTTGGAGTTTCAGGACTTAAGGCAAGGAAGCATGTCAACTCATGAATACTGGGAGAAATTTACTAGACTCCTGAAGGATGTCCCTCAATACCAAGCAGATGAAAATTTTCGTGTGCTAAAATTTATCATGGGGCTCAATCATCACATTGGAGGGTCGATAGATGTCCTGGTGCCTGGCACTACAGACAAAGCTTATGAAAGAAAAATACGTCAAGAACAGAAAGTCAAAGATGATGACACTGCCAAAGATTGAGGAAAGAAGAAATTCGGCTGGAAGCAGAATTCCCAGTCCTTCAAAAGAAAAGGACCCAAGGGGAATAACTCAAACTACAAGAAATGATTATCACAAGGAAGGTAATGGGACTTCCAAAAACCCCGAGAAGAAAGGACCAGCAGGAGGATGTTTTACTTGTGGTGGAGAACACTATGCTAATCAGTGTCCTACGAAGATGTCTGGAAACCAACCTCAAAGGAATCCTTTACCATCACAGCAAACGACATTTCAGCAGAGAATTCACGCCATTGTAGATAACAGGCAAGCCAACTTTCAGATCACTCCTTTCGAAACTACAGGTACTCTTTATGGCAATTCCATTTCCATTCTTATTGACACTAATGCTTTAGAATGTTTTATATCTCCTAGATTACTGAATAAATTTCCTAAGCAAGCTGGAATTTCAGAAAATTCTTGGTCAGTCAAGGGTGATGGTAGAGGAGTGTCTATTTGAAGCCAAGGTTGAACTTCCCGAGTTTCCTAACGAAGTTAACTTATATATAGCTCCTTTAGGGTCATCATTCAAGGCATGTGCTAAGGAATTCAAGCGAGACATATTTCAGCTATTCAGCTTAAAGAAGCAGAAGGGGATGTCAGATCTTTGTAGTTAAGATGGAAGAGACAAGAAAACCAGGGGAGAGTTTATCACGATGATAAAATGCTATATGGGATGACAACTCAAGTGTTAGAAGATCGTGCTATGACAAAATCGTTTGCAGAGAAATATCCTTTCCTACAAGATTTTCAAGATGTATTTCCAGAGGAATTACCAAGATTACCCCCTAAGCAGGTGTTTGACTTCTCCATCGATCTAGTGCCCAAAACTAAACCTATTTCTAAGGCCCCCTAGAGGATGTCCATTGTTGAGCTAATGGAACTCAAGGCACAACTATAGGAATTACTTTCCAAGGGGCTAATCAAACCAAGCATGTCTCCTTGGGGTGCACCCGTAATATTTGTGAGAAAGAAAGATGGAACTCTTCGCCTTTGCATTGATTATAGAATGTTGAATAAGGCCGCCATTAAGAATAGGTATCTGTTACTAAGGATTGATGACTTGTTTGATCAAATGTGGGGCGGAAGTCTTTTCCAAGATAGATCTACAGTCAAACTATCATCAATTGAGATTAAAGGAGGAAGATATCTATAAAACAGCCTTCAGGACTCGTTATGGTCATTACGAATTTACAGTTTTACCTTTTGGACTCGCTAATGCTCCACTACATTCATGAATCTGATGAATAGTATATTTCAGGACTGCCTAGATAAGTTTTTTCTAGCATTTCTCGATGACATCTTAATCTATTCCAAGAATGAAGAGTAACATCATCGACATCTGCAAATCATCCTTCAATAGCTAAGGGAACACAAATTATATGGGCAAATGTCCAAGTATACATTCTTTCAAAAGGAAGTGCAGTATCTGGGGCATACCATCTTTGTAGAGGGTATTGCACTAGGATCCAAGAAAGAATAAAGCTATAACAGAATGGTCCGTTCCCCGAAATGTTCAGGAAGTAAGAAGTTTTATGGGGTTAGAAGGATATTACCGAAAATTTGAAATGAACTTCTCTCGTATTGCATGCCCAATTACCTCTCTTCAAAGAAAAAGGTAAAAGATTTGAATGGACTGATAAATACCAGAAGGCCTTTGAGTATTTATAAGAGAAATTGACCACGACACCCATACTCAAAGTCACTCATCTAGCAAGACAGTTTGTTGTAGTCACTGATGCCGCTGGAGAAAGTTTAGGAGGGGTTATGATGCAAGATGGGCAAATGATCACCTATGAATCAAGGAAATTAAAGAGCTACGAGCAAAACTATGCACCTCACGATCTAGAATTAGCAGCTATTGTTCACGCCCTACAAGTATGGAGGCATTACCTTTTGGGAAAACCTTTCGAACTTAGGTTAGATCATCAAGGCCTAAAATATATTTTCGCTCAGCCAAACTTGAATGCCCAGCAGAGATGGTTGGAATTGATTTTTGATTATGACTTCGAGATTAGTAATATTAAAGGTAAGGAAAACAGAGTAGTCGATGTTTTAAGCCGCAGGAGGCATATTTCAGGAATGACAATGGTTGGTGTCGATTTCAGAACCAGCATCCTTCAGAATTTGGAAGGGGACGAATACTACAATTAGGTAAGAGCAGCATTACAAAGGAATCCTCGTGATTCCAGATACGAGGACTTCCAGGTTGAGCAAGATGGATTGTTAAGATATAAAGAGAGAATGTACATACCAAATCTTCCCGAGCTAAGAAGATTTGTTCTAAAGGAAGCTCATTCCACACCTTATCAGGGCATCCCGGTGTTACTAAAATGTTCGTTAATCTCAAACCCTTGTACTTTTGGAAAGGAATGAGAAACGATATCACCAGATTTGTGGCATGTTGTCTTGAATGCCAAAGGGTTAAAGCCGAGCACCAACACCCAACAGGTTTACTTCAACCCCATGTTATTTCGGATTGGAAGTGACAGATAATTAATATGGATTTTGTTCAAGGCCTTCCTATGTCCAGAAATAGACACAATGCAATTCTAGTAGTGGTGGATAGATTGACTAAAGTAGCTCATTTCGTTCCTAAGAATCTAACCGATGGAGCTCCTATCTTAGCCAAGAAATTTGTACAAGAAATTTTCCGACTGCACGGCATACCAAAGAAAATCATCTCAAACAAAGATGCAAGGATAACCTCTAGGTTTTGGCAAACCATCTTTTTAGCATTGGGGACTCAGTTGAACATCTATTCAACATATCATCCAGAGACGGATGGACTGACGGAACGAGTTAATCAAGTTTTAGAAGATCTATTAAGGTTGTACTGCATGGACCAACAATACAAGTGGGAGGATTACCTACCATTGGTAGAATTCACCTACAACAATTCTTATCAATCAGTCATTAATATGACGCCTTTCGAGGCATTGTACGGTAGGAAATGCAGAACTCCTATTAGTTGGGATAGACTCGAAGACAGAATAGTCCTTAGACCTGAAATGCTCTCATAAATGGAAGAACAGGTGTGGGTACTTAAGGAACGGCTAGCCGCAGCCAATGACAGACAGAAAAGTTATGCTGATACAAAACGTACTCCTAGAAAAATTGAGATTGGGACGAAAGCCTTCCTTAGGGTAAAGCCCCACGAAAGCTCTATTAAGTTTGGAAGAACATCCAAGCCTGCACCCCATTATGTTGGATCCTTAGAGTCTTGGAAATCATCAACCCGGTTGCTTACAGAATTGCTCTGCCACCAGCTCTCACCCGGTTGCACAATGTTTTTCATGTCTCATATTTAAAGAAATATAAACCAGATTTTGAACATGTTATTGACTAGAATTCCTTACAGGCGTAGGATCCAGGAGTGGTAATGATAGAACCACTCAGGGTGCTCGAGGTATGTAAGTTGTGCTTACGTAACCGCGAGGTGAGCCAATGTAAGGTCCAATGGGACCAATATGGAGAAGACAGTGAGTGCTACTTCGGAGGATTAGGATGAGATCCTTCAGAGATTTCCTCATTTGTTCGGAATTTTGAAACTCATGTATTGAACTATGATGGATCTTTTTGTGCATTGCTTAAATAATCATCGAGGATGATGACGCACGAGGTGGGGTATATGTTACATCCCTTCCTCGTGACCATAGTATTTTATAAGCATGATAACTAATTCTTGTAAAATGTGACTATGGCAGTTTAATGGATTTCGGTTAATTTCAGTTATGTGAATTTTCTAACAACAATAGAAATGTAAATTTTGTTAATTTTGGTTATGTGGATTTCTAATGTATATTTTGTTATAGAAGGAATTGAATTTTCTTATATAGAAAAAGGAAAATGAATTGTTGATGCAAATTTATGTTATTTTGGTAATTGAGATTATTACAATGGCATGGATGTCTAATCCACCAATGTTAGTGGATGTAGGAGAAGAATCATCCCGCGAGCAGGGAAAGAGTATCATCAATGTAGGAGCGCATGAGCAAACGGTAAAAGCCGAGAATGCCATTGGAGCTAGAATCATGATCGTTGTCAGTCCTTAGGAGGGGCTTGTGGTAGTTGAGTGTCAAGGAGGTTTAGTTGCCTTAGGCGTTGGGTTTCGTTATCAATTTTAACAACCTTGGCAATCATTATTTAGCTATCCTTGCATTTCATATTTATTTGATTACTCTTTGTTAATATTTACATATATACACACACATATATATATGTATATATAACAGACACAAACATACATATATATATGTGTGTGTGTGTGTGTATAAAATATGTATACATATAGATAGATATAAATATGTTATTTTAGCATTTGATTTACTTTGTATTGTGCACTGACAAATATATATATAAGTATGCCTATGTATGCATACCCAGATATATAGATATATATTATTATCATTTAATTGAACGCACGTTGCATTCTCATGACATCGGATGTTATGCCTTCGTTGGATTGATTTTGAGGGTAACTCTTTCCAAGGGTGGCAAGAGTAACTCCCTCTTCCCACCTTAGCAAGAGGGGAGTTACTTTTTCCACTACAAGCTATGAGCTTGGTGATAAGCAATGGGAGCTCATTCTTCTTGGTTCTTGCTTGCGATTTTAGGGGGAGCTTGTGGGAATGATTTTGGATGTTGAGCATCACTTGCTTGCTTGTCTCATTCTGTCGTTGTGGATACAGCTCTGTGTTGTGTGATTTCTTGAGGCTCAACCTCTCTCATTGATCATTCATCAAGCAAGCGTGTGCATTACTCATTTTCGTTTTCTATTGAATTGAAGGATGATTTCATATTTGTTGTTGGAAGTTATAAACGTTTTCCACGTAGAAGGAACGTTTATCATAGTGAAATGATTGTAAAGTTTGATTGTTCTTGAATCATGTATCCATCTGTCTATACATGTAGACTTATATCTATAGCTAAGTTAATTGTTTATCTGTGTCATGGATTATATATCTGCACATGGCGTCATATACATCTGCTCTCTGGTTTCCATCTACATCGACGTTTTATCAGTTTGCATTATGGCATTATTCTCTGCATCAAGCTTTTATTAAGTTGCATTATGGCTTCAATCTGCATCGAGGTTTTATCAGTTTGCATTATGACATTACACTCTGCGTCAAGCTTTTATTAAGCTGCATTATGGCTTTCAATCTGCAACATGGCCTAATTAAGTTGCATTATGGCATTATGCTCTGCGACGAGCTCTTATTAAGTTGCATTATGGCATCATAATCTACATCAAGGCAGTGCATACCTACATCAAGATATTATACCTTTGCTTCATGGCATTGTATAACTGCATCTTGGATAGATGGCATTACATATCTGTAACACTACTTGTTTTCTATAAAGTATCTGCATGCAATATTGTTTGATTATGGATCATGTAAAATCTTCATGAATGTCGTACTTGTTAAGGAAATAACGACTTAGCTTAAAGTAAAGAAAACTTGTTAATCTCCGTGAATATAGTCAAATCCTTGTTAGGACAGAATCTTTGGAGTTTAAGATATTCATGAAATGGTTCCAGTTAGGGTTTTCCCTTTTGGATCCCCTTAGATCCTTTTTCTATTGTTCCTCTGGACCTTTAAACAAATTGGTGAAAGAACCTGAGACTTCGAGTTTAATGTTGAGCCATTTTGAAACTCCTAAATATATATTGGACTAAGAAAGACCCTAGGATGGGTAGAAAATAGATTTTAATAGTGTCTTGCCAGCAAAAAGGTTAATGCCATCTAGATTGTGTTATCCAATGTAACAGACCAGGAGGTCTATGGTATGAGTTTGGTGGTGACATTAACTGCATAGGGTATGTGCTTGTATTTGCGAAACCTTGGCCAAGGTGGGTACTATGCTACAGGTAGTATACGTCAGTCACTAGGGCCAGTAGTGCAACTTCAAGTTAGGAAGGTCACCTAATAGGCAAGGATGTCTTTAGGATGACTTGCTAAAACAGTTGTGGGTTCTACTCCAAGTCTCGGATGGCAAGAAAATGGATACCATACTCATGTACACCTGGGAAAGGTTGGGCTACTTCCTCTAGAAGTTGTGCGGGTGACAATTGGTCACGATCGAAACATCCATGGTTGGGTGGTAAAAACCCCTGATGATACTCTTTTGCCCTTGATGTACAAACCTTCCAAGGAGGATCAGGTGATATGATCAGTTTGATCAAGTTTTGATCTCTTTAAGTTATCTATTAAAGCATTATTTATTTCCTTATAGTAATTTTTCTTCCTGTAAAGTAAATTTATTGAGTTAGTTAATTTTCAGTTTCATGTGAAAGTAGTTAGTAACTGCAATTGAAAGTTAACTACCATTCTTTTCATACTCTTGGGAAATTGAAAGTTAGTTGTAATTCAGTTTCCATTTCCGGTAAATAGTGTTTTATTTTTATTTTACTATGTTAGTAGAATTGTGGTTGTTACACTGGAATCGCATTCTGAAAGCATCACGAGGTTCACCTAGACCACCTGAACTCATTGATGTGAACAAAACCATTTTTTGACCAATCTTGTGCTCTTCAAGAAAGTTCAACTTCTCCTTTACTCACCAATTAGCCTACGTAAAAACATGAAAAATAGACTAATTGTTCACAAACCAATTATGCTTGAAAAGAAGACATTACAAATAGCACCTTTTATGCTAGGATTGATTGCTAAGTCATAGCATACATTGGATAGATGTTGGGCATTGTTATGTATGTTGTTGTGTAGTTTTCCAAGGGTCTATTCTTTGCTGTCCCAAGCTCATGGCAGCCTACACACAGCTAGAAATCACTGATGTACATTGTATAAACTCAAAAAGCATTGTGCATTGATATATACACTTTCATAGCAACTTTGTAAGGTAATATCTAAAATGCTGGTTCAGGTCCAGCCTAGAAACATGAACTAAGATTAGAATGTCACATAGTATGATATAAGGAACAAAAACATCATAAACTTGTAATCATATATCTACATTTAAGTCCCCAATAGATTTGAAATTAAAATATATTATTAAATAATATAGTCAAATGTAGTATTTATCAAAATAAAATATTATAAGATTTTATTTTTAATTAATATAGATTTTTTACACTTATTAAATTAAAAAATTATTAAAAATAAAACATTATTAACAATTTTAGACATAATACTTCCAAGTTTTATTATAATACTTCCTACCATACTTTTAAAGTTCCCAACTTTGAAATTAACAGAGTAATTCCAGCTGAACAAATCATGATCAATACACCCAGACACAAAAAATGTATGGATGAAAATTTATGCACCCAAAATCAAATGCGTCATTGAAAATTTAAGTTCATCCTAAATCAGCACACCTAGATGCAAACCGAAGAGGTACCTAAATCCATGCAAACCAAACACGGATACGGCCATACAGCCCACAAACCCAATAACTTAGGGTAAAAATGATAATTGTCTTATATTGTGAACACCCCATACATGTTCATTATTTGAGTGACAAATCATCATGTTAATTTGCTAGGTATGTACTATGAAATATTGTTGAATCTATCATCTTATAGCATTTTATGGCTGTTTTGTTTGTTGTCCTATACTTGGGGCAGCCCATATGTGTTGGAAAGGGAGTTGTATGATGTGTATGGAAAGGGGTCATTGTGCAAGAATTTGCAGATTTTGTCATGCAATATGAAGTTTTTTAGCCCAATGTACGGAGTGCAATGTCCACTATGAATGACGACAATATGTCGTGCAATGCGTTGAGGAAACTAAAGCTGTCATCATACGATGTGGGGAGCCTATTGTATGGTGTGAAAGAGAAGTTATTGCACGATGTTCAAGATATGTAGTCGTACACTACACAAGGCGAGTGCTCATATGATGAAGGAATGAAAGTGCCCAACAATGAGAATAAAAAATAACTACATTGGACAAACGGTATGCCCCTCAAATTTGCACTCAATACATGGTAGTTCATTACTTTCTTTGTTGGTTTCTTTCTCTGACTTCAATTCTTTCATCATTCAAAGCATGTCCTCTCGAGTGCTTGTATCGTTATCGAGTGCTTGTATCGTTATCGATTCATTTTCACCATTGTCGTTGGAACTTCCATCTTCCTCTCTTCCCCTTTTATTACGTAAGGATATTTTATCTTCACTTTCTATGTCCATTGCCCATTTGTAAGCTTCAGAATAGGATGAAGTTGATACTACCCTCATCTTTTTTCTCAATGGCGGAAGTAAACCTTCAATGAAACATCACTTTTTCAGACCGTCAGCCAAATCTATTTCCAGTTTTACCAACAATTCTTTAAGTTTTTTATTATAAGCTGGTACATTTTCCTGCTTAACTTGTTTTATACTGTAAATTTCTGCTACTATTTCATTATCATCGAGAAGTAATTTAAACTCTTCTTCGAAGGCCTTCTTTAATTTCTCCCATGTATTTATGGAGACTTGGTCAATTTATGTATACCAATCAATTGCTAAACCTCGTAAGATGGCTAGAAAAGATCGTAGCCAAATTGCTTTATCATCTTGATTCTTCCCCATTTGATGTTTGAATTGTCTTACAAGCCTTAAAATGTGTTAATGGTTGTTTTGTGACACTTCTCAACATAGAATAAAATTCCAAGTATTCTATCCTCTATTGAACAAGGAAACATCAAATGCTAAACAATATGACAATGTGTGATCTGTACAATAAGAAATGGGGATCAATGGAGTTAAGGAGGATAACCCACTAAGCTTGAATGGGATCAAGCACTACTTAATAGGTATCATTGATCCTTCACTAATATGGAAAATTGATAGGGAGATATGAGATCTAGGATGAAATGGGGGAAAATTTGACTTTCTATTATGCAGACTGATAGAAAAAGGCAGATTGGTATAGATACCAGAAATGAGGTACAGAGGATGCAACAGACTACAAAATCGATTTGAGCCAAATCTGGGGGGAATATGTCACCCTCGCCAACCTGT
Organism: Thuja plicata; assembly: GCA_018584345.1. Classification (NCBI taxonomy): domain Eukaryota; kingdom Viridiplantae; phylum Streptophyta; class Pinopsida; order Cupressales; family Cupressaceae; genus Thuja; species Thuja plicata. The sequence goes on along the minus strand of MU227098.1, from coordinate 329,153 downwards.
TCCCAGGAACAAGTTGCCTGGCCAACTTGTTCCCTACACTTTTCGACGATTTCTGTTGTAGAAAGTCTGCAAGGTTCTGAACTTCCTAGATCTAATCCGGTGCGAGTGCCACTTGTACCTACACACAGAAAACAAGGAAAATGTTGTATAGAGAGGGGTTTGCCTTAGTCAAAGCCCGGTTAAAAAATCAACCTTTGAAATGAAATAACATATGCTTGAAAGGAAAGTATGTTGATATGAAATAGAAGCTAGATCTGAATCACAAATTACCTTATACCTTGATGGTGCAATGTTTTTTTGGATGTAATCACAAGTGTTAATGCAATAGCTTTGACATAAAAAGAAATCATGAAAAGACAAATCCTTGCACAATGAATGTTGTAGTTTGTCACAATGCTTGAAAAGAATGAGTTGAAGACTTGAATGCTTGAATGAATGGATGTTGAATGTGTGGATGCTTGTGAATGCAAAGATCTTCTTCCTTGATGGTGGACTCCTTTGCTTGGCCTTCAATGGGGGAAAGAAGCTTGATCCATGGAGAATATAGACTTGGAAAATGCCTTGAAATGCTTGAGATCTTCCTTAGAATGCTTGAAATGTGAATTTGTAGGAGAGAACTTGAATTCTTATGGTGTGATGATCAAATGAGGAGAGGTAGGTTGTTTATATACCTCTCACAACATTTCGGAGCTCAAAACTTGAGAGAAACTTACGAGATTTTGGATTTCCCACTTAATCATTGAGACAGGCCCCCAATTTAAATTTTGAGGCAAACCTCGGGGGCTGACCTATTCCCACAATAAAACTTGAAATTTGGTTCAAGAATAGAGATTGCGGAGAAGATGTCAGAATTATAAGCGGTGCGGAGTTGGAGTACTGGAAATCAATGCAGGACCCCATACATCCTAAAATGGGGCTAAATTAAGCATCTAATTATAGGTGCTTACAATTTAGGACGGTACATGATCAAATAAGGCAACCCCAAGGTTTACAATGCGAACTATCAGCTTTGTGTTGAATATAACTCACTAAGTTGATATGATATTGTTGGTAACAAACAAAGGGACTTACATAATTGTTCTTGGACTTAGTCAATTCTTCCCCCAAAAGTGGTTGGAACTTGAATGTTGACTTGAACTCCAAATAAAAGACAAAAAGAATAAGGGGTTAAAGAATCTAATCTACTAACACCTAAGGACAATGATCAATGGATGCTCAAGAATAGAGATTGTGGAGAAGATACATAATTGTTCCTGGACTTCGTCAATTATTCCCCCAAAAGTGGTTGGAACTTGAATACTTACTTGAACTCCAAATAAAAGACAAAAAGGATAAGGGGTTAGGGAATCTAATCTACTAACACCTAAGGACAATGATCAATGGATGATGCTTAGATAAATGGATTCCTTAATCAAGCTTTGCTTCGCCATGAGGAAACAACTACACACAACTTGATGCAATCTCCAAAGGTAACAAAGGATTTTCATATTGCAACATTCATCTAAATACCCAATATTGGTGCAAAACAAATGAACATCCAAAATCGAACTAGTGCTTAAATGGATTCAAACTAACCATACACTACAATTTGCACTCAACAAACTACAAATGGTATGTACGAAAGAATTCACCACATATCTCCACATTTCTCCATTAAGATCAATGAACTTTAACTAAAATTTGAGAAGCAAAAACCGTGCAAAATGTAGAAACTCATACACAAATATCCACCATATCTTCAATGAAAATTGTATACAAATTTTGAATGTCTTGGCAACAATCTCTGATCTCCTCCTACTACTACTTCTAGTTCTATGACTAATCTTCTAATGACTTTACAAATGAAAAGGTCAAGCCTGTTATGGACCTCCCAATAACAAATGAAGGGCCTAAATTGATTTGAGGAAACCCCAATTAGGGTTGTTACAACTACTGCTTATAAATATTCAATACCATCCAATGAGATGATTACAAATCTTTGAATACATATCCTTTCAAGGATGAACCAATGAGAAAATTGATTGTAGTAATACATTAAATGCCTTTAACATGTCCACTTGTTGATGAGTAGGTTCAATGAACTTGGACATGTTGACTTGGAATTATTTGATTGGTTGATGGGATTAGATGTCGCCTCAACATGTACATCTTAAAATCTTTATACTTCATCCCAAAGATGAGATATTTCTTGATACTCAACATTTCTAACTTGATTAACTCTTTCAACTTCTTGTAAATGATTGTGATGGTTCATATTCCCAAATTGCTTCATCTTCACAAACGTCTATCTTTCTAAAAGCCTTCTACCAAGCATTGGACTGGTTTCTAGCTACCCTAAACCAAATTTTACACCAAAATCCACCTAGAAGTTTCAAACCAGAAAATTTTGGACACACAAACACCAGTGTCCTAGACATTTGAATATCTAGAGACTAGTATCTAAATCAAAATTTCGTATAATGAAATTTCACATGCCCAAAACCATAGGCATAATCTTATGTCATCCTAATGCACACTCAAACAGTCATTTTGACTTGAGCCTCAAATAATACATTTTGCAACTCAATTACTGAACATCATCTATAGTTCATCATCTCTCGGGGCCATGTTATGACCTTTTCACACATCGCCCCATTACAAATGGGGACCCCTTTTTTTCTTTTAGTGGCTTAGTTTTAGCTCAGTTGTCGTAGGCATTTGGCTTTGGTTTAGCTTGGCAATAATTCGAGTCCCTTGGTCTCCTAGGCCATTGAGAAATCTTGTCAAGTTTGGGAGGAGTTTTGATCATTTTACGAATAAAGTACGAAGTTTGAAGTGTTGAGAATGCAAAAGTTGGAAATTACGGCAGACGTTGTGAAAATTGTTAAAGGATGACAAAATGTTGTCAAGATCAGGAAGTTAAATGATGAAAGTTTGTTTCAAACAAAGAGTGGCAATTCATGGTGAACCATGAATCTCCACCCTACGAAACATTGAAACTTCATGGTCATGGTCAATTTTCCAACCTTTGACAAGTGGGAAATTAAAAACTTTGTGGTGCCCTCCGAATTTCCACTCTTGGAGATTAATGTTGGTGAAATATGAAAGGAAAATGGCAACTTCATGAGTAGGGTCATTTTTCCACCCTGAGAAATTGAGAGAAAATTCAAGTGAAATTTAAAAATGAAGGAAAATCCCAAAACTTCATTGTCTTGGTCGATTTTCCGAAAATTTGTGAGTAAAGTGAAAAGGGAAGAGTGGAAATTCATGGTGAACCATGAACCTCTACCCTACAAAACGTTGAACCTTCAAGGTCATGGTCAATTTTCCACTCCTAGGAAAAATTTACAAGGCAAAATCAAATGTAGAGTGGAAATTCATGGCAAACCACAAACCACCACCCTACAGAAGATCAAGACTTCATGGTGTGGGTCGATTTTCAACCCTTAGGCAATTTCGAATGTATAATTAAGTCTTAATGGAAAGGTTCGATTTTCCACAGCAAGAAAGAATTACAAAACAAAATGAAAATGTAGAGTGGAAATTCATGGCGAACCGAGGCAAAATTTATAAAGCAAAGTGAGAATCAAGAGTGGAAATTCTTTATGCACCACAAACCCCATCATTCAAAAAAATCAAGCCTTCATGGTAACCTTCGAATTTCCACTCCTTGGTGGTGAAAAAATAAATGCAATTTAAAAATCATGAAGGGTGATTCATTTAAAAATCATGAAGGACGATTCAATATAAAAATTCATGAAGGGTAATTCAATAAAAAAAATCATGAAGGTCGATCCAATTTGAAAATCATGAAACTCAATTCAATTTAAAAATTCATGAAGGGCGATTCAATTAAAAAAATAATGAAAAATGATGCAAAGAAAAATCATAAAATTGATCCAATTAAGGTGAAAATCTGGATTGAATAGTCAAGTCAAGCAGCTTGGAGAGTGAAGAAATTGAATGCAAAATTTAAACAATGCAAGTCAGAGTCAGGTCAGCCTTCTTATGGAATATACACCACCTTACAAACATGCCTCATGATTGGTATAAAGGAGGGGCAAAGGGAGCTGTTTCAACCACAATTCAAAAACAATCGATCATCAGCAGAGCAGAGCAATCGATACCAGCGATTTGATCCATTAAGGGGCGATTTTGAGAGATAAGCAAGCATTTCTCCAAACAATTACTTCCAGATCTGGTCATTGAAGAGCGAACTTGGGGACAAGATCAGAGGCAAAACACAGAAATCTGCTTTGGAAGGTATGAAATTAAATCAAGGTGTGAATCATGGCAGAACTTGAGCGACTTTTGGGAGAAATTCAAAAAATCTGGGTGCCCACAGAAAGTAAGAAGGAAATTCGATCACACAGAAGGGTGAAGATTGATTAGATCAAGTGCAGTTTGAGTTGTTTTAAAGTGATTTCCAGCTTGCCTTCGAATTTCCAACCAGATGAAGAGCAGATCAGAGCAGAGGAAATCAAGTTTGAATTGGATTTTGGAATAGAGGACTCAAGCTTGTATTTGTACCTTCTCAAACAACACAACTTTTCAAGACATGCTGGCCGACCTTGCCCAGTACAATGTTAAAATTCGTGAACTTACAATGCAAAGATGAAGGATGGACAACTGGGTAATGAAAAACATGAAATTAAATAGCAAAAGAAATGCATAGGGGTTGGCCATCATCAAGGAGATTGTAATTGCACCTTGTAGCGATATGAAATGGTAAGCAAGAAATTCATTTCAAGCACAAATCAGACCTAGACAAGGTGTGAGCTAGGGTTATAATAGACAAGGTGACTTCATATAATAACTGTCAAATATTTAGAGTGTGACACCTAGCACACATTAAATGCCACATTGTGCTCACTTAAAATGACGGAAATATCATCATAAATATCTTCTCTAGCTATAACGCAATACCGAGGTATTGTTCCAATTTTAACATATAGCAAAATCAGAGATAAAGATCTCTATCGCAGCTACAATCTTCAACACTCCCTCTTAGCAAGAGAGAGATCTTTAGTATGGCAGGCACACATAGCTGCAACCAAAGATGTCAATAATAAATTCTCATCACATTGTTATCTCAGCATAACATTATTTTTAATTTATTCATCATAGTTACTTCATAAGTGCATAAAATTGAAGTCATGGAGTCACACACATGACTTCCACCATGGCTACTCCCAAAGGATGGAACAAGGGCTTTCACCTCAAACTTCTCCCAGAGAAGAATACATTACCACCTTGCCACTCGCAGAGGGTGGATCCACCATAACTACTCCCAAAGGGTGGAACAAGGGATTTCACCTCGAACTTCTCTCGCAAAGAACTCATTAACAAGGGATTGCACCTTGAACTTCTCTTGCAGAGAACTCATTAAGGGATGTCACCTCGAACTTCTCCCTCTCGGAGAAGAACTCATTAACAGGGGATTGCACCTCGAACTTCTCCCTCTCAAAGAAAAACTCATTAACAAGGGATTGCACCTCGAACTTCTCCCTCTCAGAAAAGAACTCGTTAAAACTCATAAAATATCATCAAAATATTGAGACTCCCTCTCAACGGGGTCAGCATTCTCATGGCTTTGATTATCACAATGCCAGGAAATTGGCTCCAATGTTTGTCAACAATTTTGCAGTCACCATGCTACACAAGCTTGTTAATCCTCTGCAAAGGACATAGCATTCTCCCTTTGTCGCTCAAGCTCCCTCTGAATCTTATTTCCTCCTATCAGAAGAAACGAACACAAGATAATCTGAATAGATTCTTTTTACCTCAAGAGTCACCAACTTAGCTTAGGCTGCAATCTCTCATCATCCTTGTCCTCCTTGATCCATCCTGGAAGCATTTAGAGAGATTAGAAATAGACTCAAACTAGATCCCAAAGAGAAATATACAGACTAATGCTAGAAGCATACAAGATTCACTATTCCCAATGTTATTGCATGAATTAACCTCATAAAAATCATGGTCAATATTCAAAGGTATAATCATAAAATACTTATCTCTTCATTGTTTAATCTTCCTCACAGCTCAAGCACACTACAAGAAGACGAACCACCCTTATTGCCGCCTCTAAACCTTTGATAATAAACAACATTACATGCCTACCCATGACAGATATCAAATTTGAATCTCCAACAGCAACAATAAATTGAAGCCTCTTTTCCATCTTCAGTAATTAAGCTTAGTTTCTCCCCAATATCGAACCAGCTCAATGAACATCTACAAATTACCGATCGACCACCAGCCCCTCTCGTGAGAGAGTAAGAGTTGTCCAAGCTCTGATACCGTGTTAATGTTTTGAACCAGAATAGCAGAGAAACAAAAGATTCTTAACACAAAACATGCAAGAATAGATGACACAAAAAGACACTAATATTTATCCTGGGAAAACCCTCCAACTAGAGGGAAAAACCCAGCCACACCAGAAAAATATCTCTTTTATTAATAATAGAAGTTCAAGTACAATGATTTCAATTTGATGCAACTCCTTTACACACAAAGCAATCACATAATATATAGAATTGAGAGACTTCATATTACAACCAAAGGTCTCTTCAATTTCCAAAAACAAGTCTCTTCGTATTTCCAAACGCATGACTCTTCGCATGTCCCATGACTCTTCATATAATAAACTGTCAAATATTTAGAGTGTGACAAGCACACATTGAATGCCACATTGTGCTCACTTAAAATGACGGAAATATCATCATAAATATCTTCTCTAGCTATAACGCAATATAGAGGTATTGTCCCAATTTCAACATATAGCAAAATCAGAGATAAAGATCTCTATCGCAGCTACAATCTTCAACAGAAAGGAGATGATTAGGAAATCGCATGGTAAGGCCACTGCATTAAGAAAAAATCATATGTCATGCATTTATAAGAATTTGTTTAAAAAATGATGTGAAGTTGTCAAGAAGAATAGAATTGATGTGAAGATTGATCGTTGTCAAAAGAGAAGTCTCCTGCAAAGAAAAGAAGTTGCAATTAAGAAGATTGAAAAAAAATTTCAAAAGGAAAAATTAGACGAAGATGCCACAAAGTGTTTGCAGAAAGTGAAGCCATCGTTACCAAGAGTAAGAGGAAAGAAGAAATTGTAACAAGGTTAGTTGAAATCGTTTTTTCAATGGGAAAGATAGGAAAAAAGGGGAAGAAAAAACACAAAAATTTAATTTGTGAAATGGATGTTTCGAAAGAAGAATTAATGGAAGCGAAGAGATACAATTCAAAAACAATAACAATTATCAAAGAGAGGACAAAAGAAAAATATAATTTTTTAATTGAAATTGATAATCTTGAGAGAGAAATAAAAAAAGCTAATGAGAGAAATGAAAAGTTAGAAGCTCAATTAAAATTATTTGATGAGCTCGAGGAAAAGAATAATGATTGGGAGGAAAAGTTAAAAAGATTAGAAGAGGAAAATAGTTTACACTTTACAGTAAAAGAAATTTCAAAATTGAAAGAAAAGAATGAACAATTAGTAGCACGCAATGAATTTTTAAGGTCAAAACAATTAGTTTGTGATGTTTCATGTGGCACAAAAGATTTGAATTCTTCATTTGGTAGTTGTGATTTTGCTTAAGTGTTTTTGAGCAAGATGATAAATGTTTAAATCTATAGATCTTCAAAGATGTGATGATAATGCATTTGATTATGCAAATGTTGCTAGTTGTTTTGAAGACAATGTTGGTTTAAAAATCATGAAAAAAACGATATATTAAGTCAAGGATCAGGAAAAGTTTTGAATTCTTCATTTGGTAGGTGTGATTTTGCTTAAGATGTTTAAGAGCAAGGTGATAAATGTTTAAATCTACAGATCTTCAAAGATGTTATGATAATGCATTTGATTATGCAAATGTTGCTAGTTGTTTTGAAGACAATGTTGGTTTAAAAATCATGAAAAAAACGATATGCAAAGGTCAAGGATCAGGAAATCATAAACAGGGAATGAGAGAGTCAATTGAGTCAAAAATGAGGCCAAAGCATGAAGCCCTATGGCATATCACGGGTGAAGCAATAATGTTAGAAGTTCCAGCAAATCAGTTCAAGAAATGCAATGCTCTCGTGGTAACAAAAAAGGGCATACAAAGGACAAATTTTGGGATTTACATACTTGCACCCTATGTGGATTGACAAATCATTGTGAAAAGGCATGTTGGAACAAGGGATTGAAGAATGAATCTATGTCAAGATGCATGAAAATGGATTGTGGATGGAGTTATGGATCGAGTTGGCACAAGATAACACATATGGTCAAAAATTTATTTAAGCATAAATGTTCCTATGTGAAAAAGAAGTCTGCCTTGTCAAATGTCTTCAAAAAGTGAAGTTAAAGGAAACGATCTCTATAATTTGTTTTGATGATGTTGATGTAGGTGTTGTTTATTGATGTGTATCTCAGATATGTGTATCTCAGAAATGGTTGGTTTATTCTAGATTTTGTTTAAATTGTTAATCATAGCTTGGACATTGTTTGGTCCTAAAATTGCAGATTTGTGGGATGAAGATTTTGAGATTGCAGGTTCTAGAGTTTTGAAAAATATAGATAGAGAAGAGATGACCATGTATGGTTATGATTGAAGTGAGTACCAACAAAGTGACTCACATAGTCAATTGTAGATTGATCATCTTTGATTGGAGTAAGCACCAAAAGAGTGACTCAAGATGTGATTGCATCAAGACTTTGAGAATGAAAATTTAGGTGAATTCCGGAGATGGTCCAGGAGAGACCTTAAGTCAAAATAGTGTTGCAGCACATATTTTAGAGCTTTTTTTCAAAATGTTCATTATGGAGGAGAAAGGATAGAATAAGACCATTTTTTTTATCAATGTTCATTATGGGGGAGAACAAAAGATAATAAACATTGATTAATATATTTAGTTACTAATTTATAGGCGGTTGGAGACCGCAGTTATATTTTTATATCTATATATACAGAAATGTATTATGAGAATGAGACGGAGAATGAATGCAATACAATATTTTTAAGTTTGTTATATTTCTTGTGGTGTGCATTAAGTAATTTTTCAGTTTTATTATTGCATTCATATTACTTTAGTGCTATGGTCTAGTGGTAAAGGGTTTATGGTATTTCGTAAAGATGGTGCTGATCTGCAAAGGAAACTCTGGATTTTGGGAAGCTGAAGACAAGTCGTATTCGCAATGACGGGCTGCATTCTTATCCTACGCACGAGGAGACACATAAATAAAGATGTTCTAATCATAAGATGAAGCTTTTCTATAGCTAAATGTAGCCTGTTCAAAGAATGATGTGGGGATCTTCTGCAGTTCAATTCTGTGTCTGTTACCAGTCACAGTGTTTTTTTAGCTCAAAATTCCCATTTAATGAGCAGAGGAACCCATTATAATTGTCGATTTGTTTGTTTAAAAAAATGTGAGTGAAATTTCTTAAAATACATAATATTTTGTACCAACATATATATGTTATGAAAAATCTAGCATTATCTGTATATAACAGATCAAATCGTCGAATAGAGTTTTCTTATACTAATAATTGGAAATTCTTAGCATTTAACAGGTCAATTTGGCGAATGTGTTTTCTTTACTGCTAATTGGAAATTCTAAGTCGTGGAAAGTACGTAGGAAATGAGCCAAATAAACACTATCCTGATCCCAAAGAACAATGCCGGGTGCAACTACAGGTTGCGGCAACTAAGCCAAAAGTTAGCCCATGAGGGAGTATGCCACATTTAAAAAGCCCGAGTTACAAAATTTTAAGAAAACTTAGCCTATTGGCAGAGACAAATAACCTTGAAAAAAAAGTTATCCAAATAAAGAACACAAATAGCCCATACTAAAATGCCCTGCATTTGTTAGTTACCCACCTGGTGCACACATCTTGAGAAGAGCTTGAAATATTTGAGGAAGAGGGCAAAAGAGTACTGGTAGATAGTTTATGAACACCACATCCAATTTACTCCAAGAAGAAGATATGTCCACAATGTCACCTTGCCTGCACCTCACACTGTCGTGGTTCTCCTTTATATTGGCCAACTCCATCAAAGAATAATGCAGCACTGATAATGCAATAGAAGGTGCAACAGAGCATAAATAATCCACAAACTGTTCGGTTCCCATGCAGAGAACAACTTTTGAGTCTTGTTCCAGCTGGGCTGCAGCTACTACAGTTGCCATATTTTCGTTGGTCCAGCTGGAGGTTTCAGCTAAGAAAGACCAATCCTGGGCATCCAGGAATTCAATGGAATCGGACACATTGGATTTTGCAGTGGGTGTTGATGATTTGGGTGGTGGTGTTTTGAGAACTGCAGAATGGGGGGACTTTGTTTTGGGTGTCGGTGACTTGGGCACTGCTGTTCTTGGGGTTTTCGACGAGGCTGATGCCTTTTGGGGTTTATATGATGATGAAATGGATCTACACACAGAGCCATTAAATCTAGGTGGTAAAAAATTGTTGGTCAGCCCAAAAACAGGGGTTTTGAACGAGGAGATTTTAGGTGAAACAGGAAGGGTTGGGAATTGAAAATGTCCGCTTGAATGCATTGCTTTCTTCTTTGCATGTCCCAAATCTGTATAACTGCGTCTCGATAAGAAAACCTAAAAATAAATAGTTTTATTGATAGGTGGACATGCGATTGATCGTGTCTTTGAGAGTAAAATAATGGTTTTATTGATAGTGCGACATGCATCTAACCCAATTACTATTTTTAATTAAATTAAATTTAGAAAGTAAATTGGTAAGTTAAAACATCGGTTTTAAATAAAAAATACCTATACAAACCAAAAAAAACAAATTTTATGATCTTTAATTTTGGTAGAGGTTAGAGTTTCAAGAACATCTTGTGGAGTATTATAGAGATAAAATCTTCATTTAATAAATACTTAGACTTTTATTTCAAAAGAGACAAACATGGTGTTTAATGTGATTTAAAAATATTTGTATTTCATAATTTTAATGTTTGAAAGGTTGAAGGGGTCCATTGGCATGTTAGAGGGAACTTGCAAAGAAAAATTAATATTTATTTAACAATTTTGATGCCTAGTTAAGTATTCATAAGACAAGCGACTTTTGACATTCTACTTTTGTCTTATTTTTTCGATTCGAGTACCAAAATGGAGAGAAAAACTAGTAAATTTTGGAAAATAGTTAGTGACTGGTCAATTATCAAAGGAGCACAACTTTATTTAGTATTTTATTCATTTTCCAAATGAAAATATGTTTGATGAATAGTGTTTTTCCTATTAAATAAATATAAAAGTTCCATATTCACAAAAAAGGGGTCGGGGATATAAAAATCACCCCACGAGAGTTCACTCGGCATCAAGCCGGAAACAGAAACTATAAACTATTCATCAAAAAAAACTTATAAAGCCTTTAGGCTGCAAGAGCAGTGCCAGCCGAAGGAGGAGGATCTCTGTCATCAAACCCCCAAGCATCCCTAGGATTGACAGGTGGGTCAGGAACCGACCAACCATCAGCAGCATCTTCATTATCTTTTTCTTTCTCCTCCACCCGAGGCAGAGAAATAGCCAGAGCTAGGCGGGGGAAGGACCACTTGGAGGAGTTGGTCGCCTGCCAAGTAGAACCACCATGAACAGCATGAGCATCAGGAGGGGTAGACATAACCAGCGTCGGAGACCAGCCACAGGCACGGCGGGGCGGAGAAGCCGAGCAGTGCCACCAACCATCATCGCCACCCTTAGGAGAGTGGTGGCGGGGAGCCTGTGACTGTGGAGTGTGGGAGCTGCGAGCCGAAGAGCTACAGCCACGACAGCGACCCCTGGGCGGAGTGCAATCCGCAGAAACTGAGTCAAGAGGCACCCGAGAAACCATACAGGGAGCATTGCCCCAATGATTGAGCAGCTCCTGAAGGTGGGCCACCTTTAGAGCCACTTTATTGGCTTGCACTTGAATCTGCATCATAACATTGTTACATATACAAGCTTTATTATACAAAGCAACATTTATATCAAGAAAGTTGTGAAAAGAATTGCATTTCTATCTTTCCATAAAATGAACAAAATCTCCATCCTGAAAGTATGCCAAATCTGGGTAAACTTGGAAGGAAGTCTCGGAGAGTCTCCCAGGAAAATCATGTGCCAAGAGAAGGGCTCAGACTGGGATGGTTTAAAAAAATCATGAATCCATTACCAATATTATTGAGATCTCCTACATAACCAAAAAATGTGCAAAAAAAGACTTTGGGTTCCCACAAAAGGGACACCGAGGATCAAGAACACCCAGGTGTTTGAGCCGAGGGCCTAGAGGTAGACATTGGAAAAGCAAACACCAAGCGAAGAGATCCATCTTGGGCTCAGTAATAGAAGACCATATGATATGGAAATGAGAGCTCAAGTGGTGAGGAGAAGAGTGCAAATGTCACCTCTGGTTAAGAGTGTCCACCATAGGAAGATGAGGAGACAACCATCTGTATCTCATCTTCGGCTTGTAGTTGTTGAAGGGTGTGGTAGGGTACCATTTCCAGTCTTTCCACCAGGGTCGAATAGACTGAACACCTAGCTTATGTAACAAATGATCTGGAATAGTAGAGACCAACATATCAAAAGTCTGATGATCTGGACGAGCCAGACGGTACTGGACCTGCATGTCTTCCCAAGAACGAAGGCTCATAGTGACCTTGGAAAAGAGGTCCTTAGGTGTTCTGATCCCATGTTTGAAAAAACACAGAGCACTGGCACCTTGAGTCTTATCCAGAGGAATTCCCTAAATGGAAAACAACGGACACCACCAAAGGTTCTGTTGATTCGAAGAAAGCCCATTACGAAAACCATCCCCATCCCAACGAAGCCAAGGTTTGATTGCTTCCCTTCCATATGCTCTTAAAAATAAAAGTACCACGAATATGCATAGGCTCCCACATAATAAGAAGAGTTTGAAGACCAATTCCCTTCCAAGCTGGGTTGTGAATAGGATATCCTGAAGAAATACAATGCCTAACAAGGATTTTCCAAGATCCATTGCCTGTGAGAGCATGAATAATCCATTTTGCACAAAGAGTGAGCCCTTGCTTCTGAGTGGAAAGAAGACCGAGGCCACCGGACTCTCTGGGAAGACAACAATAATCCCAAGCAACTATGTGGAATCCATGACGGTCGGCTCCCGAAGCCTAAAGTAAATCTCTGAGAAGGCACTCCAGCTTAAGGTAAGAGGCTTTAGAAGGAGCCCAGCATGAAGAATAATAGACATGAGTGGCAGCCAAAACCTTAGAACAAATCTAGAATTTCCCCACAAGAGAGAGGGGCTTAGAAATCCAATATTGAAGCTATTTTTCAATCTTAGCAAGCACAGCATTCCATAAATCCACAGAAGAGCCTTGAAAAGAAAAGGGAATGCCTAGGAAGCAGAAAAATTCCCCATGTTGAACCCACTTCCAATCAAAATTATCCAGCCAAGGAGGGGCTCGGAGAAAATATTGTCTATAGCAAAGGGTCTTATGCCATTGAATATCAGACCTAGAGGCCTGACAAAATGTATCCAAGCATTGCAAGGCATTAGAGACATTTTCCTCATCCTCGAGGAGAGTGAGAAAGGAATCATCAGCAAAGTGACCATTGACAAGCTTGGAAGAGGATTCCAAAAGAGAGATGCCTCACACTAAACCAGAGGAAACAGAATTGGCAAGCAAGTAACCGAAGCCTTCAGCAATAAGCACATACAGTGCAGGAGCCAGCGGGCAACCCTGGCGAATGGACCTGAAAAGCCCAAAGGCGTCAGACTGGGTACCATTGATAGATATGCATGCGGAGGCATCACCAAAAAGCATTTCCACACACTACAAAAAATTGGGACCAAAACCAATAGATTGCAACATGGAAAGAATGAAAGGCCATTCAATGCGATCATAAACTTTGGCAAAGTAAATTTTGAGGAACAAAGTGTGTTGCTTGGACTGATGGGCCCATTCCATTCCCTCCCAGACAACAATAATATTGTCAAGGATATATCTGGATTTAATGAAACTAGTTTGCTTTGATCAGACAATCAGAGGAAGGAGATGTCTAATTTTAAGAGCTAAAGCCTTAGCAATGATCTTGTATGAAACATTCAGAAAAGTGATGGGCATCCAGTTATAGATATCTTTGGGATCATCAGTTTTAGGTATGAATTTACTATTTCCTTTAGCACCTAGACTTTTATTATGGTAGGCTTCGAGATACACTTTATGCAGGTCAGGACCTATATCATCCCACAAATGCTTGTAGAATTCACAGGGGAAGTCATCACACCTAGGGAACTTGTCATCTGTCATAGAAAAGATAGCCTCTTTTAGGTCGTTGATAGTGAGAAGTTGCTCACAAAAGGCACACTTCTTGACCGTCATGCGGTTTAGAGTAATAGCAATACACACCCTAAGAGCCTCTTCCCGAGCAACCGAGTTTCCTTATGAAGCAAACACTTTTTCATAGTGTTGAACAAAAGCTTGAAGAATATCAGGAAGATCTGAGAGAGTTTCATGACCATGTTTGATTTTGTTGATCCCAAAGTTGGTATGACGGGCTCTGAGAGTGTGAAAAAACTATTTAGAAGCTTTATCACCCACCTCCAACCAGTTTAGGCGAGGTTTGATTTGAGCTCCCCGAGCAGCATAGTTGTCAGCAATTTGCTTCTCATGGTAGGGTTGCGCAAGTTTAAGCTGAATCTCAGAATCAAAGGGGTTCAAAGCGAGAGAATCAGAAGCACTCTAAAGAGCTTTGGTGTTAGCTTCATAAGAACATTTCATGTACAAGGCCAACTGATGATCGTAGATGTAGAGAAATCTAGCAATATGGGTGATGGCATCATTCCACCATGGGATGCACCCAGTGTGGTTGTGGGGTAGAGGCTCTAAATTCCAGACTTGAAGAATATGAGCAACAGTGGAATCATGATTCAACATGGACGTGTTGAGAAATAATTGAGATCTAACAGCCCACCGAGCAGAAGGTTTCCACATAATGGAAAAAAAGATGGGGTAATGATCGGACAAGGTCACATATGGCAAAGGAATAACAGGTAACTCCCGATCTTCAAAAAAGAGAAAAAAGATTGTGCAGTTATCATAGCATGATCAAGTCTCTTAAATATATGGTCAGAGCCAGCTCTAAAATTACACCAAGTGTGCCAGACCCCACTTTTCCATTGGCGGTTAGCATTGGGATAAAAAAGGCCCAATTTATTGCACATATAGTACCACGCTTCCCTCTCTCCACTTGTCAATCGAAAAGGCAAAATACCTTCCTTGTCAGAGGCTAGCTCAACCATATTAAAGTCCCCACACATCACCCAAGTTTCTAGAGGCAAATTATCCTCCAACCAACACCAAAGTTGAGATCTTTCCACAGCATCATTGGGAGCATAAACATTAACTATACCAAAGAAATGATTATTGAAGGACAAAAAAATCCAAGTGACTCACTGCATTGGATCATAACCATGCGCAATAATAGTAGATTGAAGATGAGGTGAAAGAATAGTAATGACACCACCTTTACCAATCTCATGCTAAGAAGAAAACACAATGTCATTTGTCCAAATGACACGATAGGTAGAAGTAAGCAAAAAACTAGAAATTTTAACTTCCTACAAACATAAAACGTCTAAACTATGAAATGTGCAACGGGTATCCCAAACATAGTACTTTCTGGAAAGGCCAGTCAGACCTCGCACATTCCTGGATAAAAAAATCATGAAAACTCTTGCATGTCTTCCTCATCCTCAAGAGAGGAGAAACTATTGTGCAAGAAGGTTGGAATAGAACCAAAGCTAGTGGGTAGATCTCCAGATGAGATAAATCATCGCTTTTCATCTAGGTCTTCTGCATGATCATTAGGGCTGTGAGACTGACACAATGTCTGTAAAAAAACAATTGAAGACACAGCTTGCAGAGTGTGCACCACCCCTGGGGTGGTAGACCACACAGCTGAAGATTTCCCCTATGAACCAGGGTTTGACAATTGTGGAACTACCAGCGGCCCTTCAGCGGCAGGTATTTTCTCTCCAGCCAGAGGAGCCGGCGGAGGAACAGAAGTGGAAGCAATGGGTGCCTTCTTGGGAGCTAAAGAGGTCTTTCCTTTTCGCATAAACCGTAGTCCATTCTTCATTCTTCCCAGCCTCTGAATTTTCAGCAGGCATTTCCTTTGGCTGTGGCTTGACCCGGGGAATAACCAAAGGGAAATCCTTAATCTTATGATCTGTCGACTGGCACCTATAACAAATGCTCAGTTGGTTCAAATAAATCACCTTCTAAGAAAAGGTGTGGGTATTGACCTGTATCTCAATAGAGTCTTTGAGGTCCTTGGAAAGGTCGACCTTAATACAAACATGCTTCTGCGGACAAGCATTGAAAAAATCATCATGCTCCATGATAGTAACTTTGCCAAGGGTTTTGGAAATAGACTCAATAAATGACCAACATGGCATTGGGAGACCAGGAAACTCAACCCAGACAAGAACCCTAAGTTTCTTGTCATCTAAGATAGTGAAATCTCGAGACCACCTCTAAAACACAAGCAAGGAGGACTGAACTGTCCAAGGGACGTGACTGAAAACTTCCTCCGCTTGAGAAGGGTTAGCAAAATGAAATAGGCAAAAACCTTTAGTAATGTTTTGAACACCTTCAAGGTGGACTCCATGAGGAGTCCAGCTCTTGTTGACCCACTCTTTGAGTATACTTTAAGGAGGAGTGTGACCCACAAAATACCCTATCAAGGTATGTTTTTCTAACCAATCACAAGCAGCATCAAATTCTTTCATGTTAAGCACAATATCAGGGTTACCTCATGGAGGACCTTTAGGATTAACTTGCGTGGTCGTTTGTTCAGAGGAGGCACCATGACTTTCCAAAGCCTCAACTTGAGCACCAACATCAACTGCTAGGCCAAAGTTGGTCGGAGCCATTATAAACTAACCCTAATGAGAACTCCTAAAGTAATTGCGGTATGATAGGTGGAAAACTCAGGAGAAAAGCTCAGACAAAGAGTTTTACGCATGAGAGAAAATATATAAGTCAAATGAAAATATATTAGCAAGGCATTGTATATAGTGCAACAATATTTTCAAAACAAAAACTATATTTTATTTCATCTTCTTGAAGGAATTTGGGTTGAGGGGAAATGAAAGAGTAGACTTGGGTGCCTATTGTGGTGCCTCACAAGGGTTTTACCTTTATAAATTGCATCCTTTAATGGTGTTAAGAAGCAGTAATCAAAAACAAGGTTGGAGAAAGAACTTGTGGGTTTCTCTAAGGAATTGTATAAGAGTGTAGGAAATCAGCTTGCAAAGAGGAAAGGAAAAGAAGAAGAGAAAAGGAGTTTTGTAGGTGTTTAAAGCAGCTGTGAGAGTTGTAAAATAAGGAAAAAGATAAGATTTCAAAAGATGGGTGAATCCATGAAGGTGTTAAGAGAAGAGGTTAAAAAGACTTGCAGGCATATTGTGTCTAGAAAAGTTTTCCAAATTTCTTAAATATTTTTACTATTGAAATCCTTCATAGATGTTATTGTTCTTGAGGTATTTTGTTGTATGAGAGTATAAATAAAAATTTTAATGTAAATACTTATTACTTATTAAAATAGAGTGACGGGAGCTGCAAAAGCTACAAAATTGAGGTCTACAAGAGGAGTGGCATGAACATCAAGGTTATAGAATGGGAGCATAGGTTAAGGAGCTCATTGTGAATTCTTAGTGGAAAAATCATGGGCTCGTTAGGATCAAGAAACATTGAGAGGGGGGGAATCATTGTTGTAGCAGTTTTCCTCTTAATTAAGCAATTCAAACTTAAGCATGTAATAACTGAAGTAAAGAGAACATGTGCATAAAGTAAATAACTCATAACACCATGATTTTTTCATGAGGAAACCTGAAGCAAAGGGGTGTGATATCATACTAACCCATACCCTGATCAATAAGGAGATCTCTAACTAACCCTCCAAGTCTGGTCAAGAGATTTGCTACACAACTCACTCCAAGAGCCCAATCTCCTTATAGCCCTGTCCAACCACTAATCTGCCCCTTAACACAAAACTTTCCCAAAATACTAAGGAAACTATTGACAGATTTAGATACCATTTACAATGCCACGAAACATAACTAAACCACAAGGTAGGTTCCTTTGGACCAATACTCTGATCCAATACACCTACATCAACCAAATAGGCCTAAAGTTCACCCAACAACAAAGAAAATCTTAAGATAACTTTATCCCTTGACTCCTAACCATGGAAAAGTCTTGGAAAATGATTAGGAACACCAGATTATCAAGGTTTTGGGTCACCAAAACTCACCTATTCTTTTAAGCATCAAACCCTCACTTTTAGGGTCATTAGGCTAGGGCTTTCTCAAATGGACTCTTCCAAACTCCTTCAGACCCTCTCAGTGGATCATCCACCTCCACTTGGACCCCAATAGCCAATATCCATCACAAAATAGCCCCTTCATTAAGAGTATTTGATCAGACTAATCATTGGTGTCAAATTGTGCACCCTCAATCAGCAACTTGCCACTATTATGTGGTCTCTCCTCCAATGTCCTGCACATCCCTGCATCTAAACACTATAAAAGGATATAGAACATGTATTTAGACTCCTCCCACCAATAAAATTAACCAAATATGGTGGGAGAGTCATGAATCCATTAAAACTTCAAAAGAATAAATCTTGATTGCAAAAACTCTATTCGGGAACAACCAATACATCAGTTGAATGTTTGCCTCAAAACTCAATAAAACATTAATACCATTGCATGGAAGTAATAAAAAATCAATAAAAAATCAATTTACTCCATATTCCAATAAAAAACACATTGTTTCAAGCACTGAAATGCACAAAATCAAAGACTGTACACCCACGGGCTGAATATGACTATTTGCAAGAATGTTATTTTTTATTGATTCAAAACCATTTTCAATGGTCTCCACACACACCACACTCTACATCCTACCAATAATAACATGTATCTCCTTATAAAATACTAGTGCAGAGCACCCTAGGGTTTAGCTCAAAACCCTAGCCCCAGCAATTTTGAACAGTTTTGATAACGGTCTTCTAACAAGCAAGTCATGTTTAGTCTAGTCGCAAAGTCGCAGAACCAACAGAGAGCAAAAAATAATGAATCGCACACTCGCGAGCTAGTTAAAAGTTAAGTCCCTTAGTGAGTGACGAGAAAGCTCATCACAAAATTGCAAGGTAATGCGCAGTTAGTGGAAACCCGGTGCGACAACGCGACGAGTGCTCATCGCTCGGTCGCAGAAGAATCATGAGCCTGGTTTCAAACACTGCGATAGCGCGACGGGAGCTTATCGCTCGGTCGCAAAGCAAGTGGTAGTTCGAAGTTAAGTGGTGCAAGTGCGTGACCACAGTGCAGCGTAAGGTCGCGAAGGAATTGGCAGCTCAGGTTGAAGTGCAGCGAGTGCGCGACTTGAGCTCATCGCTCAGTCGCAACGACATCGTCAGCTCGGTTCACAGAGTTGCGGGTGCGTGACTTGAGCTCATCGCTCAGTCGCAGAGAACATGTCAGTTTCATGCCAAGTAGTGTGGGAATGCGATTTACATATCATCGCTCAGTCGCCGAGTAAGGAATAGCTCAAGTAAAAACATTGCGAGAGCGCGACGAGCATGTTATCACTCAGTCGCAGATCAAGACATGAAAAGTGATTTTCACTCGCGACCATGCGATGAAGAACAAAAATAGTAAAATAATAAAGTATGCTGACATGTCAACAGGAGAAGGCATTGAAAAGTCTTAACCACCAAATCAGAAAGGGAATGACACGGATAATGAACGCTGTCCAGAGTGTCGACCATGCAGAGAAACTTGATGACAGATTACAGAAGAATTTGAAGAACAGAGAACAGCTGGAAGTTTGAGATCGACAGGTAACCACCAGGGTTACAAAATCAAGGAGAAGCCGAAGATAAACAGAGGAGGAGAATCTGTAAAAAGGTGGTAGAGAATTTTTAGTTAGTTACAGAGAATTTCTGTTCTTGACAG
>MU227098.1:279428-293253 GCA_018584345.1 Thuja plicata | reverse complement strand
TTATTCTTAATTAATAATTGATTGATGAAACATTATATGATTGATTAAATTATAATTAATGGGAAGAGGCATGTCCTTTCTTATAAATAATAATGAATAGACATGTCCCATGAAGGGACATGTCTCTATTAGCCTCATTCTCAATATAAATGAAAGAGAGATTGTTGCATTTGCAAAACACATACAACATAGAGTGTTATTACATTTGCAGCTATCCTAAAACTTAACAGATTGTATCTTGGTTTTATGATGAGTTAGATTGTAGATGAAGACATCATTTATGTAGTTGGATGTATCACTGATATAAATATGTTTTAAATGATACTATGTGAATATGCAAATGTATGTTTTTGAGGTTTTTCTTATGAAAGTAATTGTATGGATGCACTTAGGATGTACAATGAAATGCATAAATGCTTTGTTTTTGTATTTTTCCTTCTGTCTCATTTTATGGATGAAAATTGTATGCTATGGATGTGCAACGATATACATATCAATAATATTAAATGGACGTAATTAACTTGGTTTTAGAAGAAAATAGAAATCATTTTTGAGCTCACATTCCTTTTTTTAAAATGCATCATGCAATCTCTAAATGCGTCTATATGCAGACTCTTAGGACTTGTCACTGATTTGGTAGATATTTGTAACATTTTTATCAGCATTGGGCACTTTTTGGAACGGATACCACTTGATAGTACAACCATCACTAATACCCACTGATATTATGAAAGTATGAATACTATGTTTATTAGATGAAATGTTGGAAATAGACTTAGGCATCAAGGCATAGAAGCCAAGATTAACAAAATAGTCACCTTCCTTTTACTATATTAGATTCTGTGTAAGGTAAGCTATTGAACCCACAATGACCTTGAAAATTCATATCCTTGGGTACATTATGCTTCATATACCTTAGTGAGAATCTAAGTTGGAAAACAGACAAGGAAATTGTTTCAACCTCACCGTAGTTTACACATAACAAAGATTGAGATATATGCGGCTATCCACTCAAGATGGCAGCTCTTACCATAAACATCCAAGTTAGGTGAAATGTATAGGATCATTTGGAACAATCACCATACGCAGAAAACCAAGAAAATTTTATGCCCCCATCCTTGCGACTCTTTGTCTTTGCGCAGATGTCATGGAGTAACTCAGAAGACATAGCAACTATCAATTGTGAATCAATCAAATAAAATTCATAACTGCTTAGATGCCCCCAGTGAAAACATCATGGGTACATAAAAGAGTCATAATAAAACCAAGATCAAACTGTGTTTAGGTAGTATTGAGAAATACTATTGATTCATTTTTCAAGTGCAATATAGATTCATCAATCAAAAAGTTGTAATTCAAGCAAATATGTGTTCCATGTCTGTGTATAAATTTCTTCCTATTTGCAATCTAATGTAGGTTCTACGAACATCGTTCAGGTTAATGCAATGTTTGTGCCAGCCTTGTTTTGTGAATGTGACAGTTTGGTGAAAGCATTGAGGAGCATCAGATCATGAGACAAACCATCCTATGATGACCTAGCAGACACAACCTATCACACTGGAAAAGATGCCCCCACTGCAAAAATGACTTGATCCTAGACATAAATGCAGACAAATCCCAAGCGAGGATAAGATTTTCATAAGGAAACAAAGTCAACTCTTAGCACAAGTGCAATTATGAAGGCTTAGTATCAACAATGCATTGATAGATGGAGTGCAAAATACAAGTGACACCTGATTGCCAGGTTTCCACCACTTGGCAAAACTTTTTCATTCCTTTTGCTACTGGGATGCTTGTTTTACCAGGTTTTCATCAAGGCACTTTTCTCTTTTTCATTTTTTTTGCTATTTTTGTTTTTTTTAATGTTTTTGTAGTATTAAGGCGCCTGTTTGCCAGGTTTTCACCAAGGATACCTTTTCTTCAGGATCAATTTTCTGAACATTTTTGGTATTTTCTGAGAACTATCTCACTGTATAGGCTCTGCTAGCCGAACATCAAGCATAGAACTGCTTTAAATGTAGAGTATTGATAGGATCTAGAAGGACGTCTCCCGCAGGTGTAGCTAGTTGATAGGCTCGAGTCCCAAAAGTAGCAGTGATAACATAAGGTCCCAACCAATTACGTTCAAACTTTCCCTTCTGTTCCCTGTTGGGTTGGTTCTTAGGATTCTCCTTTAGGACAAGATCCCCCACTTGAAACTGTCATGGTTTGACCTTTTTGTTGTACCCTTTGGACATTCATGCTTGGTAAACCTTCAGATGATTGAACGCCTGTTGCCTGCGCTCATCAAGTAGATCTCAATAATTCACCCTATCAATGTGGTATTGCTCATCAGTAACAAGACCTTGTAAAGATATTCGCAAAGATGGGAGTTCAACCTCAATAAGTAGTACTGCTTCAGCGGCATAGACTAGGGAAAATGATGTGGCTCTGTTCTGCAGGCCCATAATGCCAGTCTCTTCCAAACTTACTCATAGTTCTGTGTAGGATCTTGAGAATATTTTTATTAGATGCCTCAGCCTGTCCATTACCTTTAGGGTAATAGATTGAGGAGCAATGTTGAGTAATGTGGAATTGTTTGCAAAGGTCATCAATGTCTTGGTTTTTAAATTGGCCCCCATTGTCTGTTACAATTGAAGAGGGTATCCCATATCTATAGATAATGTAGTTCAGGATGAACATAACCACCTATTTTCCAGTGGATTTGATGAGCAACACAGCTTCAACCCACTTCGTGAAATACTTAGTGGCCGTAATGATGAACTTGTGTCCATTTCAAGAATTAGGATATATTTGTCCAACCAAGTCAAAGGCCCATTACTGAAATGGCCAATGTGTAATGAAAGGTATAAGTTATCTGGTAGGAGCATGGATGATATTTCCATGTGTCTGGCATTTATGACATGTTTTGGAAAATTGAATAGCATCCTTTTCCATTGTAGGCCAGTAATAGCCTACTTTGAGCAGTTTATTAGCTAACAAAAAGTCGTTTGAATGTGATCCACATACACCTTCATGGACTTCTTTTAACGTGCGATCTGACTCTTCAAGCTCTAAACATCTAAGTAGTGTACCGTCGAGACCTCGTCGATATAAGTTATTAGTTATGAGAACATAACGCAATGTTGTCCTAATCAAGGCTCTTTTTTCATTTCTAGATAGATCATTGGGAATGGTTTGGTCAGTTAGGTAAGCAATGATATTAGCATAACAAGATTGGTTTGGGGTGTTCAAAGCACAGATTACTTGGTATTCAGGGGTATCAAAGGTTGGATAGGATCATTCTTCCACCAAGAATACATAGAGGAATTGATGTTCCTCCAGTTGTAACATGGACGCCAATGTATGTTAGAATAGTCCCAAAGGATAACTGAGAGGGGGGGGGGGTGAATTAGTTATTAGCTTATTTATTTCTTTAACCTTATTAACTCTAGAATATAATAGAACAAATGCACATTCAGATAACACAAATAGAAAACACCATAATTTGGTTACCGAGAAACCAAATGGTGAAAACCTCGGTGGGAATTAGTACCCACAATGAACTATAATTGTTTATAGTAATCCCTGTTAGAAGATATTTCAACCCTGTTAGGAGTTATACTTTAGGATGCAATAAGTATAGTGACCTAGTTAAGGGTTGGACCCTGTTAGGAGTCTTTTACAAATAACCCTATTAGGGGTGGTGGACTCACTGTCCAAAATGCTCACTGCTTCAATGGTGAAGGCTACAACCTTCTGTAGAACAGATATGCACTATATCTGATGATGAACTATAGAGTAGACCTGTTGTCTTGATCAGTTCCAATGTATTGTAATCTTCTATTGCTTCTTCACATAGACCCTTGATGAATGAACCACAACTGATATTCTGCTCTGTACATTTTCTGTCTCTTTTCGTATCATTCACACTTAGCGTATCACTAATGACTTGCTATAAGTATCTTCCTCAAAGTATGAAATCATGGGACCTATAAGATAACTCTTCATAATATCCTTGTCAGCTTTACTAATCATGCAAGCATAATTACAACCGCACAAATATAAACTAAATAGACACAATGCTTCACTAAGTTGGCCTCACCAAATTAACTCTAACTTTGCAATCTTCTTGAAACATGTTTGGCGCCTTTAGATAACTATAATTAACTCATAACTTATCATGAATATAGACACACATATCCTAAAGATAGGCGCAACTCAAGAACCAATGCAATACGTCAGCTCTGTACAGACAAACTCCAGAAACTGTAACTGCCACATAACAGAATTACACAACACAACTGAAACTTCATATCTAAGTCTGCATGTATGATCACAACATAATAAACATGTCTACAACATAAACATAACCGCGCAAGGCTTGATACCATCATTCTGATAAGTACATATAGAGCACTGTTGTATATTATATGTTGTCATCAATGACAAACATACAATCAACTAGCTGCCAGAAGTAAATCTCCAACAATCTCCCCCTTTGACATTGATAAAAAAATATGATATTAAAAACATCTCCAACACCTGGTGTCTTCTTTCTTTTTACAATCTTCTCAATATCCTCATCAAAGATTTCTCTACACTGTTGCAACTCTTCTGACTGTGTTTATACTCCCCCGGAGTATATGCTCCCCCTTACTATATACTCCTCCTTTGACAACAATGGCAAAGGGTGCCATAAACAATTAAGCACAGGTACTACTTTGAAAGTAGAGTAGTCAACCATTCACCAGTCACTTAATGACTGATGTACTTGCTACTTTTTCTAATCAGACTCAGGAGAGGGAATTACTCCCAACTTCTCCCTGAGATACTCAAAAGTATATTTTGATAAAGGATTTGTGAAAATATCTACTAACTATTCTTTGGTGCTCACATAGTCCAATTTTACTTCATTATCTACAACTTTTTCTCCAAGAAAATGGTATTTAATCTCAATGTGTTTTGTCTTTGCGTGTGTCATAGGGTTCTTGGACATGTTGATAGTATTGGTGTTATCACAGTGAATAACAATAGGATAATCAACCTGTATACCAAAATCTTTAACCATCTGTTTGATCCAAACCATTGTTGAATAATTCAATGTTGCTGCAACATATTCAACTTCTGCTGTCAACTAAGAGATATAATTCTTCTTCTTGCTTACCCAAGAAGCAAACCTATCTCCAACAAATACTACTCCTCTAGAAGTACTCTTCCTGTCATCAAGACAACCTGCCCAATCTGCATCTGTATACACATGAAGTTGTACATTCAGTGATTTAGGATACCATAAACCATAGTCTATAGTTCCTTTTAGATATCTGAATATTCTCTTTATTTCCATTAGGTGATTTTGTTTTGGTTCAGTTGCAAATATTCCAACAATGCCAACTGCATTAGATATGTCTGGTCTAGATTGAGTAAGATATATAAGTTTTCCAATCATAGACTTATATAATGTCTTGTCAACCGCTGTGGAATCATCTTCTTTAGAAAGCTTTCTCCCAGTTATCACAGGAGTGAATACTGGCTTACAGTCTTCCATCTTGAAGGTCTTCAATATTTCCCTCACATATTTGGACTGATTTATGAATATTCCTTTATCTGTCTGCTTTACATTTAATCCCAAATAATATTTTATAGGACCAATCATGCTCATTTCAAATTCATTCTGCATTTCTTTTGCAAATTCTGAACTAAGCTTGTCATTATCTCCAAAGATAATGTCATCAACAAATATGGCAACAAGTAATAGTCCATCAGGTGTCTCTCTTATGAATAGGTTATTATCTACTGCTCCTTTCTTAAATCCAATCCTGGTAAGATAACCATCTAGTCTCTCATACCAAGCTCTTGGGGCATGTTTAAGTCCATAGAGTGCTTTCTTTAATCTGCATACCATATCTGGCTTATCTGATAGATTCAATCCTTCAGATTGTTCTATGTATACTTCTTCCTTCAAGTCACCATTCAGAAAAGCTGATTTAACATCCATTTGATATACTTTAAAATCCTTGAATGTTGCATAAGCCAAGAATAACTTTATGGCTTCCAGTCTGCTCACAGGGGAAAATGTGTTAGTATAATCTATCCCTTCCCTCTACGCATATCCTTTACACACTAGTCTTGCTTTGTTTCTGACCATTGTACCATCTTCATTCATCTTGTTTCTGAATACCCACTTTGTTCCAATCACATTTTTGTCACTGGGTCTAGGGACCAATTCCCATGTATCATATTTTATTATTTAATCTAATTCTTCTTTCATTGCTTTCTACCAATCAGAATCCTTGCAAGCATCTTCAACATTTAAAGGTTCAATCTATGAAAGTAAACATACCTCTTCATCATAATACTGCTGCTCTGATCTCCAGTGATATCATCCTTTGAATGATACCTAGATGTGAACTTTGAAACTTTTGGTGTATCATCCTCATCTGTAATATGTGATACTTCTTTGCTTGATTTAGGTTCATTACATGAAACATCAATGCAATCAAACATTTCTTCAATAACAATGTCTTTACTGCTTGGCCTGTGTTCATCCTCAATCATAGGTGCATATTCGTAATACCTTTCTTGAACCACGAACTTCTCATCAATCTTTACATGAGTACTTTCAATTATTTTCTTTAATCTCAAATTAAAACATCTGTATGCTTTGTTTTTAGTAGAGTAACAAAGGAAAATACCTTCATTGCTTCTAGCATCAAACTTACCAACACCATCATCTCTCTTGATGTAGCACTTGCTACCAAATATTTTGAAGTATTTTACTGTAGGTACATTACCAAACCAAAGTTCATAAGGTGTCTTATCCACGCTTGGCCTTAGTTGAGTTCTATTGATAGTGTAGACTGCTGTATTAACTGCATCTCTCCAATAAGTGTGCACAACTTTTCCTTCAATCATCACAGTGCACACTGCATCAAGTATGATCTAGTTCCTTCTTTCTGCTATCCCATTCTGCTATGGGGTTCTGGGTGCACTCAACTATCTTTTAATTCGATGTTCTTCACAATAGTCATAAAACTGGTCAGAGGTGAATTCTCCTCCTTTATCTGATCTCAGACACTTTAGTCTTAATCCAGATTCATTCTCCACTTTGGCTTTGAATATTTTGAACTTCTCAAAGGCTTCAGACTTCTCCTTTAAGAATGCAACCCACATCATTCTTGAAAAATCATCAAGAAACAAAATGAAATATCTTTCTCCGTAATATGACCTAGTTTGAGTAGGACCACATAAATCTGTATGCACTAGGTCTAACTTGTTTTCAGCTGAGTTTTGCTTGCTTCTAAAAGAACTCCTTATATGATTTCCCATAACACATTCTTTGCATATTGTGTCAGCTGGTCTTGTGATACTTGGAAGATCTCTAACTACCTTGACATTGCTTATCTTTACTATATTATCAAAATTGATATGACAGAGTCTCTTGTGCCATAACCAACTGTCATCCACTTTTGCAACAAAACAACTTACATCATAATTGAGCTGGAAAATATTACCTTTTTTTTGGATCCTGATGCAATCATGTCTCCTTCTTTGTTGCTAATAATGTATTTGTTGTCTTTGAATTCCAAATGATAACCTTTGTCAAGTAGCTATCCAACACTTAGTAAATTGTGATGTAATCCATCAACATACAGAACATCATATGTCTTGTTCTTTCCATCCAAGGTGATGGATCCTCTGCCTATGATAGGTTTAGGAGTGTTATCTCCAAATCTAACCTTACCACCTTTGTACTTGTCTAGATGAACAAATCTGTCTTTATCACCTGTCATGTGATGAGAGCATCCGCTGTCAATGATCCAATCAGTTCTAATGTCTGCTTTGGAAATTAGGGCTAACTCCTGTGTTTCTTGTATATCTTCAATGTCCATATGCTCAATCATTTTTTCCATGTCTTTAAGGGCAATGAATCCAATTTCATCTTCTACTGAATCTTCATCAGTTACACCTTCTTCACCATGATAGCATTCCTTCCTATATTTAGGTGTATAGTTAGATCTAAATTTCTTTACTCTTGTAGGACACTTGGATGCAAAGTGACCGATCTTGTTGCATGAAAAACATTTGAATGGAAGTCATCCTTCATATTTCCCTTTGCCTTTCTTTTCTCTTCTAGCAATCATGGCAATGATTTCTTCTAGTTCTTCATCAACTTCTTCTTTCTCATTATTGCTAGAAATATGAGATTTATTACCATGAACTGAGGCTTTGAAGGTTGTTTCACCTTTTGGTTCAGTCTTCAATCTCGATATCTCAAATGTGGAGATTTTACTGATCAAAGTCTCTCTCTTGAAGTCTTGTGAAAATTGCATGGTTTCCTCTATAATACTTATCTTGTTTTCATAGTCTGATGTTAAAGTAGTTAACAACGTGTCCATTATATCTTCTTCTGATATTTCTCCACCATTGTTTATGATTCCAGAGACTGCTTCATTTATCCTTTAATTGTAGGCTCTAATGCTCTCTTCAGGCAACATCTCAGGATTGTTGTATTTCTTTTTCCATGTCTTCCTACGTGCATTCTTTTCTTGAACATCTCCTTCAAACATGTCTTCTAAATACTTCCATATTGTGTATGCCCTGTCTAATTTCTTGATCTCAGAAAATTCACTGTCAGATAGTGCACTTATAAGGGCTTCTTTGGCAACTGCATTAGTTGTGAATGTATCCTTCTGTTTACTAATAGCATCATCTCTTGATAGATCTTTTAAAGAGGGAATACCAACTTCTTATGTGGCTATCTCAAATATATCAAAACCAACACACTGTAGATGTGTTATCATTTTTTTTTCGCAATCTAGATAATTTTCTTCATCGAACTTAGGGCTCTCTTTTCTGAAGTAAGACATATGATCTACCTTAATTTGTTAGGCTTCTTCTCCAAGGCACTTGGCTCTGATACCAATTGTTAGAATAGTCCCAAAGGATAACTGAGAGAGGGGTGGGGGTGAATCAATTATCAGCTTATTTAATTCTTTAACCTTATTAACTCCAGAATATAATAAAGCAAATGTACATTCAGATAACACAAATAGACAACACCATAATTTGGTTACGGGGAAACCAAATGGTGAAAACCCCAGTGGGAATTAGTACCCATGATGAACTATACTTGTTTATAGTAATCCCTGTTAGAAGATAATTCAACCCTGTTAGGAGTTGTACTTTACAATGCAATAAGTATAGTGACCAGGTTAAGGGTCAAACCCTGTTAGGAATCTTTTACAAATAACCCTGTTAGGGGTGGTGGACTCACTGTCCAAAAATCTCACTTCTTCAATGGTGAAGGCTACAACCTTCTGTAGAATAGATATGCACTATATCTAATGATGAACTATAGATTAGACCCGCTTCTACTGCTTCTTGACATAGACCCTTGATGAATGAACCACAATTGATATTCAGCTCTGTACATTTTCTGTCTCTTTTCATATCATTCACACTTAGCGTATCACTAATGACTTGCTATAAGTATCTTCCTAAAAGTATGAGATCATGGGACCTATAAGATAAATCTTCTTAACATCCTTGTCGGCTTTACTAATCACACAAGCATAATTACAACCGTGCAAATATAAACTGAATAGATGTGACGCTTCACTAAGTCGGCCTCGCCGAATTAACTCTAACTTTGCAATCTTCTTGAAACACATTTGGCACCTTTAGATAACTATCATCAAATCATAACTTATCATGAATATACACATGCATATCCCGAAGATAGGCGCAACTCAAGAACCAATGCAATACGTCAGCTCTGTACAAACAAACTCCACAAACTGTAACTGCCACATAACAAAATTACACAACACAACTGAAACTTCATATCTGAGTCTACATGTATGATCACAACATAATAAACATGTCTACAACATGAACATAACTATGCAAGGCTTGATACCATCATTCTAATAAGTACATATAGAGCACTATTGTATATTATATGTTGTCATCAATGAAAAACATACAATCAACTAGCTGCCAGAAGTAAATCTCCAACAATGTAGCCATAGCATCTGCAGTCTTATTCTCCATTCTAGGTACTTGCTGGAATGTGATGAAGACAAAGTACTTTTTTAAGTCATCAACCAGTTGTTTGTAGGGTGTCAACTTCTCATCTTTCATCTGATAATCTCCATTAACTTGATTGATAATGAGTTGGGAGTCACCGTATACATGTAAATCTAAAATCTTCCACTCTATATCAAGCTTAAGACCATTTACCAATGCTTCATATTCAGAAATGTTCTGATTAAGTAAAAACAAGTTTTACAAGGACCCGAAAGCTTTAAATAGAGTTATACAAATATTCAAAGAAAGTACAACAACAACTGTGTTGAGGCACCAAACAAAGACAGCCGACAAAAAAAGCCAGCAAATAGACTAGCTAGCAACAGTCCCAAAGATAAACATAATAAATAGGGACAACACAAAAAAGGGGAGGGCCCAGGAAAAGATAGCTACATGTCATCAACCATTTCCTGGGCCTGAATCACCATAACCTCCATTTGATTGATAGTATTTTTGAGGTCACCTTTGTCCTTCTCTTTTTCCTCCCTTGGGCTCATCTTTTTGGTACTAGCCCTAGTGCGAGTTCCCGAGCCAGCTAGATCCTTGACAGCTTGGCTATCCTTATCACTAGTATCCTGCTCCAGCTTCTCCATTAAACTCTTGGCCTGCCCTGTATAAGCTTTGAGACTCTTTAGAGATTGCTCCCCAATCTTACAAACCATGTCCTCCAACTTGTCCACCTTGGCCTTCAAGTTCTTGATCTGCCTCACATTGTCTTCTTCAGCAACTCTGTCCTCAAAGTCCTTGAACTACTTTTCCAGATTGCTAACTCTGTTCACCAAATCAACCCGTGCTTCTGAATTCCCGATGACCTCTTTCATTTCCCCCAGACACTCAGCAATAGATTTCTCCTCAATACCAACACATTTTAATATATTCATTTCCCCCCTCATACCCTCAATTTGATTCTTCAGGTCAACATTATCACCTGCCATTTTGCTAATTAAACCAACAAAATCTGTAATGCAAGCTTTACCATGATCTAAATCCTCAGGTTCAAAAGTATTACCTGTGTCGTCATTGTGATGGGTTTCCTCCTTCCCAATGTTCTTATTTTCAAGACCCTTCCCAGAATCCTCCTTCACCATTTCCTCTTCGTTCTGCTCTTTATTCTACATGCTCTTAGTAGGGTTAGTATCATCCTTTCCCTCATCTTTTCCCTTGTCATCCTCCTCATTCTAGGAAAGCATGATTTTCCGCTTGCTGGGATTTTTCCGTTTGTGGGTTTTCATATCTCCCTTCTTTCTTTTCTTAACCCCAGATTTGGGTTTAGTCCCCTTATCTTCATCCTCAGTATCCTTTTCAGTCTTTGTTTCCTCTGCTGGAGTCATCTTCTTAGCCTTCGTATTAATTTTCCGTTTTTTTTTTTTTTTCACTGTCCTCAGAGCTCTCATCCTCTATATCCTTCTTAGTATCATATATTTTGATGTGGGTTTTCTTCAGGCTATTCGAGGAAGAAGACCCCTTTTTTATTCCCTTCTTAGGGGTTTTATACCCTTTTTTCTCCTCTTCCTCATCCTCAATGTCTTCTTCAAACATAATTTCCTCCTCATCTCCTTCCGTGTCTTCCTCATCTTTTCGAGTCCTTTTAACCAGAGGTCTCTCCACCTTCTTGGACTTAAGAACTTCATAAACTAACACCATAAGCCCCTAGTGTGAGGTGTGATCCTCCTTAGGTTTCCTCTGCATACTATTAATGGTGAAATCAAGTGAGCTAAGCAAGTAGAAAGGCAAACTAAACTTCATATTATGTATGAAGTGGTGGCCATAGGCCCTAGTGAACCTACCATCCAGAGTGATGTAGCTGATGAGCATGAATAAAAAATATTGTCAGGGTCTGGATATACACATAGGGTCATGATAAGAGGTGCCCACCTTCACCAGTCTAGCCCTTTCCTTGTCTTCCTTAGGAAAATTCTCCCACACCTTGTTCGAGATAAGCCTATCTTTATAAAATTTAAGCCCTTCCGTCCCCATACCAGTCACCTCTGCAATAACCTCCTCGGTGACTTCCATATACTGGTTGCCGACCATGACCTTCCCATTTTTCTAGGTCTTTGAGAAGATTCTTGTGATAGTGGAATTGCGCCCATGAAGCCTCTCCAGAAAAACTGCCAAACCACCCTCCACCAAAATCTTCCACACATCTTCCCTTTCACACCATTCATCACAATTTGCAAGTTCCACTCGCTTCTTGGTACCTCCCATATCTTATCTCTGGTTCAAATTTCTCTCTTTTTAGATGACTTTGCAAATGCTATTTGAAATATCCTGCCTCTCTTTCATAAAAAAGAAATGCACCTAGAAAACATGCCGCTTTTAGCTAATAATTTCCACTAAGTACATTCTCCTTAGATGGTAATGATGACAAGTCACTTTCGCCATAAATAAATAATTAAAACTTACCATTTATGATCACTTTTTTGATTACTTCGCAAATGGTCATTATTCATCAATAATTGCACTTGAGGTGGCGTGTCAACATCACCTCCCCATTGAGTCACCGCCTCCATTTTACATGCCATGTTGCCAGCCCAATCAGACACCCCATTAATTTCCTGGTAGTTATGTGTCACCATACAATTATCAAAAGAATGAATTAAGGCTTTAGCCTTTTGCATAATATTGTAAATTGACCATGAAGCAGGGGTAAGAAAATTCAAGCAGTTTACAATGTTGAGAGAGTCACCTTCAATCCAAACTTTCCTGCATTCTTTTTCCTTAGCCATGATGAGACCATGAATGGAAACAGTGGCCTTAGCAAGGTATTTGGTTTGGAAACCAATAGGGATAGCTTTGATACCCTTACAAACCCCGTTCTCATCCCTAATGACAATCCCACATCCCACCACCCCTAGGCTGCCTTTCGAGGCCCCATCAAAGTTGACTTTCATCCACCCCCTAGGTGGGCAATCCCACCTTGTTGGCAAGTTGACTCCCAGGGAGTATATGGCTTATTTTGTGTTGTCATTATGGCAACAAAGTCATATGAAGTTTTGACAGTAAACTATGAAGTGAAAATTGACTAAGTGTAGAAGACATAACAGAATAGTGACTTGCAGTCGATCAGAGCATCAGCGCCAGTGCGTACAATCACGTCAAGATATGCGCATTCATAACTAATCTCTATGGTATGTTGTTATTACACCGTAGGCGTTTCCCCTTTGAACACACTTGGGCAAAAATTTGTATCAGACGGCTCAAACAGATGCAGACAGAAATGACTACCATTAAAATGATCATCTCCGTTGGTTGTTTTCGCTAGCTGTAATGATCATTCGTATTTTTCACCTTTACACATCATCACCTTTATGTGGTCCATCTGCAGGTGTAGGACAAAGTGAAGCGAATTGGAGAGAGTGATTGGAAAAGCGGCAGTGATGAAGGAGGAGGATGATGAGAAACAATCATATTTGCAGGCGGTGGTGAAAGAGAGGCTTAGGATGCAAACGCTCATTCCGCTTCAAAGAAGCTTCCCGATGTCGACTTCCACGACGAGCATGACTTTTTGGAAATGAGCACTGCAAAACTTAAGAAGAGGAAGGAAGATGTATCCCCCAAAGGTCGAGCAGGAACTTTCAGCCTCCAAGACTCCTCCGTAGCCGCCACCTCAAGGCGACCCTATTCGTCCCACAGAGTGGTCTTCTGGCCTCTGCGGCTACTCTGAAGATCCTTCCAACTGTATAACCACCTATTTTTCACTTTTCTTCCCCATTTTTCCCTCTCTTAGATCATCATATTTGGATATTTATAA
>MU227098.1:250350-265190 GCA_018584345.1 Thuja plicata | reverse complement strand
AGTACAATAGGACTTTGATGATTTAGAAGAGCGACAAATGCAACAAAATTAGTTAAGGTTGCAAGATGCCAATTTTGGGGTGTTACATTTTGCCCCTCTTTGAATTGATGTGCGAGTAGCGCATTGATTCAAAGAATAGTTTGATTCATGAAGCACGAAAGAAGGATTTGGACACCCAGTTTTGACCGTGAGGTACAAAAAACTGAACATGCCCCAAGTGATTGAAAAGCATGGAACACCCAGTTTTGACCGTGTGGTACAAAAAACTGAACATGTGGGCACCAGAAATGTATGTGTTAATTTTGGCCTTGTTAATCAACCACACACTTCAACATAGTCCTTCTTCACCAGGTACATACAAGACTAAATATGAGATTATTCATCTTATCTGCTTGCGTGATTCAACCTGTTGCCTTCTATCTAGATAGGGTTTTTGAAATTGCTCTCAGAACGAGAGTCTCACAACCATGGACCAATCTAGGAATGAAGGATTTATCATGATGGATGCAATACAATGCAAGATTATACTAAGAAATGAAATATGAGAGATTAAGCTAAGACATGATTTCAATGCAATTAATCTAGAAATTGAAACTATCTTATTGCAAAATGAAATTACTCTATATGAGATCAGAAACTATCTTATTGCAAAATAAAATTACTCTATATGAGATCAGCAAGAAAATGAGACAATAATTCAATATTCTAATAATGCATATTTTCTCTAAGAATTCAGGGGTTTTTTAATGAAGAATGAGAGTTCTTTTATAGACTCTAAGAGGATCAGAATAGAAACTTTCCTTTTTGAAATAAAACAAATAGAAAAGCTAGTTAATTTAATTTAATTAAAATGCTAGGACTTTATAATTAAATTAATTCAATCATAGGGTTTGTTTAGCCAATAGATATTTAAGAACTAAATATGATGTATGATTAATACAGGTTTAGGATTTTCTGCATTTGACACTCAGGTCAAGTAGAGTCAGTGAAAACTCAGAATTGCCTAGTACAATAGGACTTTAATGATTTAGAAGAGCGACAAATGCAACAAAATTAGTTAAGGTTGCAAGATGCCAATTTTGGGGTGTTACACACACAACATTCTTCCATTGATAAATAATATCCCCTTTAATGACATCACAATTCCAGACAGTAGAAATACCCCCAGAAGCACCCTCTAAGTCACCTCCACAAATATTGCCATTTTTAAAGAATCTAAGCTTTTCCACTTTCTCTTTCAACATTTTGGTTTCCTGAATCAAGAAAATATCTGGTCTGTTATCTCTTATCATATTCCTAACAATATCCTATTTATGGGGATTATTCAATCCCCTTATATTCCAAGAAATGATCTTCATACCTTAGTAAATGATCCCACCTCCATTATAGTGGGATGGCTTACATCTGCAATATTCTTCTTGGTCTCCTTGAATCTAAGTATTTGATTTGAAGGGCATCCAGGGGAAGACAACATTCCTCCCACATCCCCTAATTTTGTACTCCTTGTTTCCATAGATCTATTTTTCTTTCCTTTATCCTTCTTAGATTTTTTCTTATCCCCATGACTTTATGCATCACTCTAGATACCTGACAGAGCATGACCTATATCTTCAGCATCCCCTCATTTAGGAGTCTTAACTTCAAAAGATATCTTTCTAATCCCTTGAGGAGATTCATGTAGAATATCTGATGATCCTTGACCAGTTAACCCCTGGAAATCATCCTTCCAGGATTTTTCCTCCATTTTTTTGTTTTTGGCCTCTGATCTTCATTCATTCTGATCATTTTGGGTCATAGGTTGTTCTTTTTCTTCTTCTACTATTATATCCACTATATCAATAGTCTCTTGCTAGTTTTCTTCATGAATCTCCCCTTCTTCCCTCTGTTCTTCTACATTGGTCTTAGGGCTTTCATTACATTCCTTCCTTTCAGAGTGCCCACTTAATATCTTTTTGCTACCATCATGATTTATTTTAGGTTTTGAAGCATCAGTAGTGATGATTTTACTAGGGGCTCCCAAAGGTGGTTCCTCTCCGAATTTCTTCACTCTTCCCACTGGGATCCACTGCTTAGTCATTTTCTGGACAATCTTTTAAGGGCACTTCTTAGCCTAGTGTCCCACCTTTTTGTAATGAAAACAAACAAAAGGGACTGACTCATATTGTATTTTCTATTCCCATGACCCCAGTTTAAAGCGAAAGTTAATTTTTTCTGGCATATCAATATTTTGTGTAATACCCACACATATCCTAGCATATGTTAGTCTTCTCCTTGAAGTAGTGACATTATCTATTGACAAGAGCTCCCCAAAGGTATTAGCTATCCCCACAAAAATTCCCTCTGTAAAGTATTTGAGAGGTAGGCCATGGAGCTTTATCCAGATCAGAACCTGTTTGACCTCATTCTCCTGGAAAACCAGATTAGGGCTCCATTTTTGGATACCAGAGTATTTTTGCCAAACATCTAAGGCCCATTGCATAGAGTTTTCATCCTATCCTCTTCACAAGAGAAGAAGAAGGACAAACATGCTTTTGACATAGCAACCACATCAACTTTCCCTTTCAAATCCCATTTTCTACTGGCATATGCTCTAACCACTTCAATGTTGGGTCTTATCCCCATGAATCTTCCAACTAGGGAATTATTCATTATGGCAATGGTGTGATCAATAATCTAGTCTGGGATATCCAAAGCAAAACTACCATGTGAAGGACTTGATATGTTCCTGACCGGTGGTAAAGAAGACTTACCAGGCTTGACCGTAAAGATGGAGGCCCACTTTTTGCTGCACTCCAGCCTATCTCCTGACATTTCTAAACTGCCCCCCAAGGTCCCCAGGTGCGAGTCCAGCATTGGGAACCTTCCCTTTCTTCACATTGTCAAAAACATCCTCTGGCTTACTGTGCCTTGCAGCATCTGCAATGTTTGCACCAGTCTCGCTACTGCCCATATTCAAATTTGAATTTGGAATCTCGCCCGCTCTCTGCTTCCCTCCGCTCTCCATTTCTTTCCTTTCAGTAAGCTATTCAAAAATGTTATTGGTGCATGGAAACATCAATTTGTAGGACTTTGGTATTTTTTATCCTTGAGGAGTTATGAATAGAACCCTCGCTCCAAAGCCTTGTTGCGTGAAAGAACCATCAAAGTACATTTTCCAGGGATACTTAGTTAAATGCATAATGGTCTCATCATGGAATTCAATCCTTAAAGGTTCATCATCTTGGAGTGGTGAATCAGCTAGTTGATGTATGAGGACTTGTCCTTTAATAGCCCTCTTGTCTACATACTCAATGTCAAATTCACTTAGAACAAGGACCCACTTTGCCAGACGTCTTGTTAATGCTATTTTGCTTAGGAGGTACTTCAAAGGATCTATCTTTGCAATTAGCCTTACTGTATGTGATAGCGTGTAATGCCTCAATTTTTGTGATGCAAAGATAACTGCTAAGCATGCTTTCTCAATAATGCTGTAATTGAGTTCATAAGAGACTAGTGTTCTACTGATGTAGTAGATTTCTCTTTATTTCTTAGTTTCATCCTCTTGTGCGAGGAGTACTCCTAGTGAGGTGGTTGTAGCTGAAATATACAGGAGTAATGGCCTTCCATGAATGGGTGTCGTAATAATAGGAGGAGTAGCTAGGTATTCTTTTAATTCTCTGAAGTTGGCTTCACAATGCTCATCCCACTTAAAGGTGACACCTTTATGGAGTAATTTGGTAAAGGGTTGCGCTCTATCTACAAGTTGTGACATGAATCTCCTTATTGACTGGAGTCACCCTTGTAATGTCCTCATTTGACTGATGTTGTGTGGAGGTTTCATCTATAGTATGGTTTTGACCTTTGTAGGATCTACCTCAATTCCCTTCGCTGAAAAAATAAACCCTAAGAGCTTTCCTGATTGTACCCCAAAGGCACACTTCTTTGGATTGAGCCTGAGTTGAAATTGCCCCATTCAATCCAATATCTTCCTTAAGTCATCAACATGAGTGCTCCTTTATTTGGATTTCGCTAAGGTGTCATCCACGTAATCCTCCATGTTTTTGTGCATCATATCGTGGAATATAGTAGTCATTTCTCTTTGATATGTAGCACTGGCATTATTTAACCCAAATGACATGATGTTCCAGAAAAATGTGCCCCATGCGCATGTAAATGCGGTCTTCTCTTGATCTTCAAGGGAAATTTTAATCTGATTATAGCCTGATAAACCATCCATTAATGAATACATTTGGTAGCCTGATGTGAGGTCTATGATCATATCAATGTTAGGTAGTGGAAAATCATCCTTAGGGCATGCCTTGTTTAAGTCTCTGAAGTCCGTACAGATCCTTATATTTATCAGATTTAGCTATTGGGACCACATTAGAGATCCATCCTGCGTAAGCAATGACTTTGATGAATCCAGCTTTGAATAATTTCTCTAGCTCTTCTTTTACTAGTAATGCAACATGAGGATGCATTTTTTAGAGTTTTTGTTTCACAGGTTTGATCCCAAGAGCTATAGATAAATGGTGCATTATAAAATCAGGATCTAGTCCAGGCATATTTGTATAAGACCATGCAAAGTTGATCTTTTTCTCTTTCAGGAACTCGGTGAACTATGTCTTCTCCTCTTCTGACAAACATTGTGCTAGGTGTACTATTTGAGGATCTTCAGCTATGCCCAAGTTAACTGGTTGCATTGGTTCTATCAGAACTGAAGATCTTTCTTGAAAGTTCTCAAGGAGGATATCAAGAATCTCATCCTTTGGTTCCTCTGAGAGGTTTTCACCATCATGTGCGTCTTTTATTTTTACTTTTTTAGGATCTGACAATGTCACAACATGGTTTTCACTGTCAATTCTCTTTTTCTTTTTCTTTTTCAATTTTTGACTGAGAAACTTGATATCCTCCTATGACATGTTCACACTCTTTGCATTGGTGGAAGAAGGGTAAGGTTCATAAGCGTTTAGATAGCAAGCCAAGGTGTAGTCATTGGGAAAGTCAAGGATAGGAGTAGGATTTGTATTAGTCCAATCAATTAGATTTGGGTTTATCAAAGACAAGGAGTTAGACTCTGGGAAGGACTGCATCGCATTAGTGTCAAGACTATTAACTGACATGACATGTTCTGTTAAGTTAATATCTTCAATGTTTAGATCAATAAGAGTTAGATCATCATTAAAAGGGTCATTGCTTGTTATATGTGGACCAAACTCTAGGGACTCATTAGTGAAAATTTCATCATCATCTCTCTGTAAAAGGAGGCTTCTTTCTTATCGCCTCTGAAGTTCTTCTAGACTTAGGAAAACACCAGTCTCTCCATCAATGATTGGAGGAAGGAACTCCTCTTCTGCTTCAGGAATATCAATATTGTTAGGAGAAGTGTTAGAATGTTTGTTGGGTGCTGATGGAGCTGCAAACATGTGAATCATGTCTATTTCAATGTCCCCTGTGATGACAGATAGCTCATCCCATTCATAATAATGAGAGTCAGTTACTTTGTTATCAGACCTATTTAAGAATTCAACAATAGTTATCTAATGTGCCTGATTAGCCACCTTTGGATCAAAGTGTGGTAAACCAAGGACATGTGTGATTGTGACTAACTACCCTAAGTTAGGATGTGAATCCTGTTGTTGGGATGTGCTCTTAGTAGCCATTGCTATCAATGGTACCTATGGATCATCTTCTATTGT
Source organism: Thuja plicata (assembly GCA_018584345.1). Classification (NCBI taxonomy): domain Eukaryota; kingdom Viridiplantae; phylum Streptophyta; class Pinopsida; order Cupressales; family Cupressaceae; genus Thuja; species Thuja plicata. The sequence goes on along the minus strand of MU227098.1, from coordinate 259,512 downwards.
GTCTCCTACCTCTTGAATAAGAGCTTGTTCTAACAAAGGTATGTGAATATCTTTTGGTACCTCACAGCTTGGTACATAGTGCTCTCCTTGATAGTCAGGATTATCTATGCCAATATGTAATAATATTTCATAGGACCATTGTTCTAGTTCTATCTCTTCTGTTTCATCACTCCCTTTGTCAGAGATCAGACTATCTTTTGAAGCAGGTTTGTCAAATTCATTATTAAAACCTAGTCTTGTTTTGTCTATGGTATTCCCGAACTTCATGTGCACAGGCTCAATAAGTCCTCTTCCTATGTTGCTTAGAGGTCCTTTTCCTTTGTATCACATTTGTTTGAGGAGGTTGTACCATTTACCATACTACTTTGGGGATATTTCTACATGTTTGAACTTAGCTTCCTTTGGTTCTCCTTTGTAAAGCCAATCCAAGACTGCCTGTTCTTCTGTGTTATCTAAAGAAGATGTGGATGCCTTAACCATGCCAGTTTCTTTGTGGATTTCTGGCTCTTTGGACATGGCAGGTGTGAAAGACGAGGAGGGTCTTCCATAGGATCTTGGTGATATTGGTAATTCTGTTAGTGATAGAGTCATGTCTAGCTTGTATTCTCCCATACCTGTTTCTTCAAGTTTTAAGGTTTTTCCAAAACTTTTCATCACCATGTCTTTGGTAGTCTCAGGAGAAATCTCATCCATAGCTTCCTTGTTATGTGGAATCATAATACCCGCTTTGATATTGTTACAAGTATAATTAGCATCTGCAAGAATTGTTACTTCCAACCCATTATGTGGGAACTTGATACACTGGTGGTAAGTAGATGGCACAACTTGCATTTTGTAGATCCAAGGTCTCCCCAATAGTATGTTGTAAGGTAGGGGTGGATCCATAACTTGACATATGACATTCCTTTCAATCGACCTGACTCTGATGGGTAGAACAATAAGACCTTTAGAGGATATTTCTTCCTCATCATAATCATTGATAATGATTTTTCTTCTAGAGTCAATGGTCTATTCTAAAAGACCCAGTTTCTTGATCATAATAAGGGTACAAATATTCAATCTCGCACCTCCATCTATCAATACGCATCTAACACGGGATTTATGAATGAGGACTTCAATATGGAGGGGTTGATTATGTGGATGTGTCAATGATTTATCATCCTCTTCATAAAAGGAGAGGTAATGTGGCACTGAGATGTGATTAACCATCGCTTGGAATTTGTTTATATCAAGGTCCTTTGGCACATTTGTGGCATGTAGGGCTTGTTCAAGAATTTGTCTATGCACCGTGGATATTTTAAGCAACTCAAAAATGGAAATTTTAGCAGAGGTTTGTTGCAATTGGTTCACTAAGTCATACTTTGCTGCAGGAATAGTAACCATGTGTTAGTCTACTGGTTTGGGGATAGTAACAATAGGAACCTTGGACGCTGATGTCAGTTTTGAAGAGGAATTGGGTCCTTTGATCATGACTTGTGCTTGGCTCCGAGTCACCGCATTCGATTGGAAAGATGTGTCTTTAACACCTTTGATTGTGACCACATTAATTGATTTAGTTTTAATGTCTAGCATATTGATCACATTATCATTATTGGAGAAAGTGTAGTTTACTTCATTCCATTTCCCTTTAGATGCTTCCCCTTTCTCATAATTAGGGAATGGTTTGTTAAATGTTGTATGATCTTTGTTGGTAGTGTGTCCTTCCACTTTGATTTTTCCTCCTTCAATAAGGTCTTGGATAATATGTTTGAGTTTAAGACTATTTTTAGTCTTGTTTCCTTTGTTTTTGTGAAGAACATAGTAAGAATTGTCATCCCACCATCTAGGTTTGACTGCTGGTTCTCACGGTTTGGAATCTGGGATCGTGAGAACTTTGTTGTCTAATAGTGTTTTCAAAATAGTCTCGAGGGGTTCTCCCAAAGGAGTGAATGTTCTTTGAGGCTTGGAGGTCTATGGCCGACCCTTGCTATTATCATTGTTTGCTTTGGGTATGGGGGTCATTACCTTGGCATCTTTGCTTGCTTGCATGCTGTTAGTCAGATTGAACACCTCAGGTTTAGGGTTAATATTGGATGCATCTACTAATCCATCATTAACAACATTTTTGTTTTGCTTCCACCCTTTAGGTTTGGAGTTGGAGTTGTTAGATTTTTTTTTCACTTTGAAGAGTGATCTCCCCCTTTTTAACTATGACTTCTTCGATACAAATGGCATTTTTAATCATCCTATCAAAGCTAGGGGAGTCTTGAATTTGCAATGTGTAGTTTAACTCAGGTACCAAGTTATTGACAAAGATTTCCATTTTCTTAGATTTGGGAATAGCTCTTGAATACCGTGCAAAGAGTTTCCTCCACCTTTGTAGAAAGTGTGTAAAGGATTCACCAGTCTTTTGTTTAGTGTTGCATAGATCCATCATAGTCACATCATGTTGTATATTATAGGAGTAATGTTGGATAAATTGTTGAATTAACTCCTCAAATTTTTTTACCTTAGGTGTAAGCTTTGAGAACCACTCCATGGCATTGCCTCCTAGACTTCCAGGAAAGAGCCACATGAGGTATGTAGGTTCATGCATGTACTCTATGCTAAGAGCACAAAATTCTCTAACATGGTCATGTGAATCAGTCTCTCCCGTATACTTTTCGTATTTTGGCCTTGCCATGTTGGGAGGGAATGGAACCATAGTGATACTCTTGTCAAAAGGAAATGGACAAATGGAGTCCATAGAGTGTTTTGTCTTGGGTTTAGCCTTCTCCTATTTGAGAGTCGTGAGCTTTGTTTGCATCAAGGTGAGTTGTTTGGCGAGAATAGATATAGGAGTTGGCACCTCCTTTTCCTTTAGTTGTTCCACATCATAATCCTTGGGTAAATTTACGCTAGTAGACGCTAGATGGAGAAAGTATTTCTCTTTATCTTCATCAATAATTTTTTCCATTATCTTGTGGAACTTACTGCTCTGTTTGAGTTTATTGTACTCTTCTTCAGTGATGTCTTCCTCATTGCCTGATTCAAATATAGGATGGTCAAATGTGGGTTCTTCTTCTTCATCAATATCTTCATGCTTTTGATTTTTTTCTATTGTCATATTACTCAAAAGCCTCACTCCATTTGTGAGTGGACCTGTCCATTTTTAGAGAGTCTAGATCAAGTAGGGAACTGTGAGATGTTTCTCCTTGAAAGTGTAGTGATTTAGGAAGTACTCGTGATCCTTTAGACATGTACTTATTGCGTCTTGTGTTAACCATGTGTTTGTACTTCAACTTTGTCAAAGTTTCCCGATAGTGTCAAGTACAGTCCCAAATCGTTCAAGTGAGTGTGTCTAGGTGGAAGTATCATTTTTGTTTTGGTGGAAGTAAATTATTGTAGTGTTAGAGGGTTAGAATGCCCTGATAGTAAGCTGGGAATCAAGTTGTTGTAAAGAGCGAATAGACCACACATATTGAGACTGATAGTGAGAAACTGGCAGGACATGCAAGGTAGATGTTTGAAAAAGTGTTTTGACACAGCAACAGGGAGACCATAAGAGACAACATGGATACACTAAAGAGCCAAAAGTGTATCTAAATCAAGTGAGTTTTTCTAAGAAAATAATCTACTAGTGCCCACTATCCTAGATGCGAGCCAGGAAATACAGGATACGAGCTTCTGATGGACCAAATGCAACCTTCATCCTAGATGCGATGAAGAGCTTACAAAATGTGAGCCAAGATACCAGATGTGAGCCAGGACACCAAATATGAGCCAGGAAATCCAGGATGTGAGTTTCTGATGTCTCTGTCAGATTTTGCCAGTTTTGAAAATTTTGTCCTGAAAGTGCATGAAGTTTTTTTGATCCGTGATCGTGTTCAAAGGCTTGCCGGTGAGTGAAAAACACATGTGTAGACCAAGGTTTGAAGTTTGTTTCTTGTTTTGAAGAATTTTATCTTGTTAGTGATCTTTCAGATACATCAAGAAAATTTGCACTGTTAAGGGAACAAACATATCCTTATGCCCTATATTCTAGGTGGAGGATGAAAATCCTTGCTTGTTGACTTAGGTACACACTCAAATGCTAATCAGAATACAACCATCACCAAGCATGCAATGGCTCCAGTCATGATTTTATATTAGCCAAATCTAAACACAAGTGAGGGCATGATATGATGAGTGTTTTGGGGCAATTACTTTTTTCCTTGCACAAGGATTATCACCCTTTTGGGCATGAATCGAGTAGTTTATCTACAAAGTTCATTGTTTATGATGGGGCAATCTATTCAAAACTGTCTCCCATAGAATTGCACAAGGAAAAATTAAGGTGTATAGCCCTATGAGTACTTAAATATGTGTAGTATCGTAAGCAAGATTCAAGCAGCTTCACTCTACACATACCCAAGCATGTTCAAGGAATGATGTCGACATTTTGAGAACACAACTGGCTCCGTCTTCTGAGGCTTTGTCCTACAAGGAAGCAATTATTTATAGTGAGTTGGAAGGGTTGGGGTAAAACCTGTCCTCACTTGGGTCATTCCTGGGAGATTTTTTCCTCAATTGGTAGACCCTCTACTATTAAATAGGCATACAAAGGATTGGCGAGCATAGGATGTCTAGGTTTCTGATTCTTCAAAAGAAGAAGAGCATACTCTCCTAATCCATGTCATTTTCTCCCAAAACACTTCAATCAAAGGTTCATTCCCTTAACCTATGTTGAGCCTAATTTAGATATTCCTATTTTAATGAAAACAGGATGCGTGAAAGAAAATTTGTTTTGTTCAATTACCCGCATTGTTAAGTGATTTTCTTGTTCAATTTCAGATCCCAAAATGAATTAAATGATGTAGCTTGTTCAATTATCCCACAAGATTTAGTGACTTTCTTGTTCAATTACTGATTCCAAAAATGAATTAAAGTGTGAGTTTGTTTGTCCATTTATCTCCAAATCCCTTTACAAGTGTTAAACCAACGTTTGATTTTCTGATTTTCCTTAAAGGAAAAGAGCATAGTAATCTAGTCGATTTAACAAGTGTTGAGAAAATGTGTTAAGTTTTGAAAACTCTTTGTAAATGGTTAGTACTAAAATCAGTTTAAAAACACCTGCAAATACATACATTATCCAAGTCTTCCTACTCCCTTATCAGCAACCTACAAGCATTAATTAGGCTATCAAAAGATCAAATCAACAATTGGTTAAAGTGTTAGGGGTTAGGCAATGAAGTATTGGAGATTTACTTCTGGCAGCTAGTTGATTGTATGTTTGTCATTGATGACAACATATAATATACAACAGTGCTCTATATGTACTTATCAGAATGATGGTATCAAGCCTTGCATGGTTATGTTCATGTTGTAGACATGTTTATTATGTTGTGATCATACATGCAGACTCAGATATGAAGTTTCAGTTGTGTTGTGTAATTCTGTTATGTGGCAGTTACAGTTTTTGGAGTTTGTATGTATAGAGCTGACATATTGCATTGGTTCTTGAGTTGGACCTATGTTTAGGATATGTGTGTGTATATTCATGATAATTTATGAGTTGATGATAGTTATCTAAAGGCGCCAAACATGTTTCAAGAAGATTGCAAAGTTAGAGTTAATTTGGTGAGGCCAACTTAGTGAAGCATCGCGTCTATTCAATTTATATTTGCGCGGTTGTAATTATGCTTGCATGATTAGTAAAGCCGAAAAGGATGTTATAAAGAGTTGTCTTATAGGTCCCATGATCTCATACTTTGAGGAAGATACTTATAGCAAGTCATTAGTGATACGCTAAGTGTGAATGATACGAAAAGAGACAGAAAATGTATAGAGCAGGATATCAGTTGTGGTTCATTCATCAAGGGTCTATGTGAAGAAGCAATAGAAGATTAAAATATATTGGAACTGATCAAGACAACAGGTCTACTCTATAGTTCATCATCAGATATAGTGCATATCTATTCTATAGAAGGTTGTAGCCTTCACCATTGAAGTAGTGAGCTTTTTGGATAGTGAGTCCACCACCCCTAACAGGGTTATTTGTAAAAGACTCCTAACAGGGTCCGACCCTTAACCATGTCACTATACTTATTGCATTGTAAAGTACAACTCCTAATAGGGTTGAAATATCTTCTAACAGGGATTACTATAAACAAGTATAGTTCATTGTGGGTACTAATTCCCATTGGGGTTTTCACCATTTGGTTTCCCCGTAACCAAATTATGGTGTTGTCTATTTGTGTTATCTGAATGTGCATTTGCTTTATTATATTCTAGAGTTAATAAGGTTATAGAATTAAATAAGTTGATAATTGATTCACCCCCCCTCTCAGTTATCCTTTGGGACTATTCTAACAATTGGTATCAGAGCCAAGTGCCTTGGAGAAGAAGCCTAACAACTTAAGGTAGATCAGATGTCTTACTTCAAAAAAGAGAGCCCTAAGTTCGATGGAGAAAATTATCTGGATTGGAAAAATAAAATGATAACACATCTACAGTGTGTTGGTTTTGATATCTTTGAGATAGCCACATAAGAAGTTGGTATTCACTCTTTAAAAGAGCTATCAAGAGATGATGCTACTAGTAAATAGAAGGATACATTCATAGCTAATGCAGTTGCCAAAGAAGCCCTTATAAGCACACTATCTGACAGTAAATTTTCTGAGATCAAGAAATTAGACAAGGCATATACAATATGGAAGTATTTAGAAGACATGTTTGAAGGAGATGTTCAAGCAAAGAATGCACTCAGGAAGACATGGAAAAATAAATACAACAATCTTGAGATGTTACCTGAAGATAAAATTAGAGCCTATAATCAAAGGATAAATGATACAGTCTCTGGAATCAGAAACAATGGTGGAGAAATATCAGAAGAAGATATAATGGACAAGCTGTTAACTACTTTAACATCAGACTATGAAAACAAGATAAGTATTCTTGAGGAAACCATGCAATTTTCACAAGACTTCAAGAGAGAGACTTTGATTAGTAAAATCTTTGCATTTGAGATATCAAGATTGAAGAATGAACCAAAAGGTGAAACAATCTTCAAAGCCTCAGTTCATGGTAAGAAATCTCACATTTCTAGCAATAATGAGAAAGAAGAAGTTGATGAAGAACTAGAAGAAATCATTGCCATGATTGCTAGAAGAGAAAAGAAAGGAAAAGGGAGATATGAAGGACAACTTCCATTCAGGAGAAGATGAAATTGGATTCATTGCCCTTAAAGACATGGAAAAAGTGATTGAGAATATGGACATTGAAGATATAAAGGAAACACAGGTGTTAGCCCTAATTTCCAAAGCAGACATCAGAACTGATTGGATCATTGACAACATATAATCTCATCACATGATAGGTGATAAAGATAGATTTGTTCATCTAGACAAGTACAAAGGTGGTATGGTTAGATTTGGAGATAACACTCCTAAACCTATCATAGGTAGAGGATCCATCACCCTGGATGGAAAGAAAAAGATAGATGATGTTTTGTATGTTGATGGATTACATCACAATTTACTAAGTGTTGGACAACTACTTGCCAAAGGTTATCATTTGGAATTCAAAGACAACAAATGCATTATTAGCAATAAAGAAGTAGACATGGTTCCATCAGGCTCCAAAACAAAAGGTAATATTTTCCAGCTCAATTCTAATGTAAGTTGTTTTGTTGCAAAACTGGATGACAATTGGTTATGGCACAAGAGACTCTGTCATATCAATTTTGATAATATAGTAAAGATAAGCAATGTCAAGGAAGTTAGAGATCTTCCAAGTATCACAACACTAGATGACACAATATGTAGAGAATGTATTATGGGAAAGCATGTAAGGAGTTCTTTTAGAAGCAAGCAAAACTCAGCTGAAAAAATGTTAGACCTAGTGCATACAGATTTATATGGTCCTACTCAAACTAGGTCATATTACAGAGAGAAATATTTCATTTTGTTTGTTGATGATTTTTCAAGAATGATGTGGGTTGCATTCTTAAAGGAGAAGTCTGAAGCCTTTGAGAAGTTCAAAATATTCAAAGCTAAAGTGGACAATGAATCTAGATCAGATAGAGGAGGAGAATTCACCTCTGACCAGTTTTATGACTATTGTGAAGAACATGGAATTAAAAGAGAGTTGAGTGCACCTAGAACCCCACAACAGAATGGGATAGCAGAAAGAAGGAACCATATCATACTTGATATAGTGCGCACTATGATGATTGAAGGAAAAGTTGTGCACACCTATTGGAGAGATGCAGTTAATATAGTAGTGTACACTATCAATAGAACTCAACTAAGGCTAGGCATGGATAAGACACCTTATGAACTTTGGTTTGGTAATGTAACTATAGTAAAATACTTCAAAATATTTGACAGCAAGTGCTACATCAAGAGAGATGATGGTGTTGGTAAGTTTGATGCTAGAAGTGATGAAGGTATTTTCCTTGGTTACTCTACTAAAAGCAAAGCATACAGATGTTTTAATTTGAGATTAAAGAAAATAATTGAAAGTACTCATGTAAAGATTGATGAGAAGTTCACGGTTCAAGAAAGGTATTACGAATATGCACCTATGATTGAGGATGAACCTAGGCCGAGCAGTAAAGACACTGTTATTGAAGAAATGTTTGATTGCATTGATGTTTCATGTAATGAACCTAAATCAAGAAAATAATTATCATAGATTATAGATGAGGATGATACACCAAAAGTTTCAAAGTTCACATCTAGGTATCATTCAAAGGATGATATCATTGGAGATCAGAGTAGCAGTATTATGACTAGATCAAAAGAAAAAAGGTTAACAGAGGATGAAGAGGTATGTTTACTTTCATATGTTGAACCTTTAAATGTTGAAGATGCTTGTAAGGATTTTGATTGGCAGAAAGCAATGAAAGAAGAATTAGATCAAATAATAAAAAATAATACATGGGAATTGGTCCCTAGACCTAGTGACAAAAATGTGATTGGAACAAAGTGGGTATTCAGAAAAAAGATGAATGAAGATGGTACAGTGGTCAGAAACAAAGAAAGACTAGTGTGTAAAGGATATGCACAGAGGGAAGGAATAGATTATACTGACAAATTTTCCCCTGTGAGCAGACTGGAAGCCATAAAGTTATTCTTGGCTTATGCAACATTCAAGGATTTTAAAGTATATCAAATGGATGTTAAATCAGCTTTTCTGAATGGTGACTTGAAGGAAGAAGTA
>MU227098.1:239539-250203 GCA_018584345.1 Thuja plicata | reverse complement strand
ATGGACTATTACTTGTTGCCATATTTGTTGATGACATTATCTTTGGAGGTAATGACAAGCTTAGTTCAGAATTTGCAAAAGAAATGCAGAATGAATTTGAAATGAGCATGATTGGTCCTATAAAATATTTTTTGGAATTAAATGTAAGGCAGAAAGATAAAGGAATATTCATAAATTAGTCTAAATATGTGAGGGAAATATTGAAAACCTTTAAGATGGAATATTGTAAGCTAGTATGCACTCCTATGATAACCGGAAGCAAGCTTTCTAAAGAAGATGATTCCCCAACAGTTGACAAGACATTATATAAGTCTATGATTGGAAAACTTATATATCTTACTCAATCTAGACCAGACATATCTAATGCAGTTGGCATTGTTGGAATATTTGCAGCTAAACCAAAATAGAATCACCTAATGGCAGTAAAGAGAATATTCAGATGTCTAAAAGGAACTATAGAATATGGTTTATGGTATCCTAAATCAGAGAATGTACAACTTCATGTGTATACAGATGCAGATTGGGCAGGTTGTCTTGATGATAGGAAGAGTACTTCTGGAGGAGCTATATTTCTTGGAGATAGGTTCATTTCTTGGGTAAGTAAGAAGCAGAATTGTATCTCTCAGTCGACAGCAGAAGCTGAATATGTTGCAGCAGCATTGAATTGTTCAAAAATGGTTTGGATCAAACAAATGGTTAAATATTTTGGTATATAGGTTGAATATCCTATTGTTATTCAATGTGATAACACTAGTACTATCAACATGTCCAAAAACCTTGTGATGCATGCAAAGACAAAACACATTGAGATTAAATACCATTTTCTTAGAGAAAAAGTTGCAGATAATGAAGTAAAATTGGACTATGTGAGCACCAAAGAACAGTTAGTAGATATTTTCATAAAGCCTTTATCAAAAGATAATTTTGAGTATCTTAGGGAGAATTTGGGAGTAATTCCCTCTCCTGAGTCTGATTAGAAAAAGTAGCAAGTACATCAGTCATTAAGTGACTGATGAATGGTTGACTACTCTACTTTTGGAGTAGTACCTATGCTTAATTATTTATGGTGCCCTTTGCCATTAATGTTAAAGGGGGAGTATATAGTAAGGGGGAGCATATACTTTGGGGGAGTATAAACATAGTCAGAAGAGTTGCAGCAGTGTAGAGAAATATTTGATGAGGATATTGAGAAGATTGTAAAAAGAAAGAAGACACTAGGTGCTGAAGATGTTTTTAATATCATATGTTGCCATCAATGTCAAATGGGGATATTTTTGGAGATTTACTTCTGGCAGCTAGTTGAATGTATGTTATTCATTGATGACAACACATAATATACAATAGTGCTCTATATGTACTTATCAGAATGATGGTATCAAGCCTTGTGCGGTTATGTTCATGCTGTAGACATGTTTTTTATGTTGTGATCATACATGCAAACTCAGATATGGAGTTTCAATTGTGTTGTGTAATTTTGTTATGTGGCAATTACAGTTTCTAGAGTTTGTCTTTACAGAGCTGATGTATTGCATTGGTTCTTGAGTTGTACCTATCTTTGGGATATGCATGTGTATATTCATGATAAGTTATGAGTTGATGATAGTTATCTAAAGGCGCCAAATGTATTTCAAGAAGATTGCAAAGTTAGAGTTAATTTGGTGAGACCGACTTAGTGAAGCGTCACGTCTATTCAATTTATATTTGCGCGGTTGTAATTATGCTTGCATGATTAGTAAATCTGACAAGAATGTTATAAATAGTTGTCTTACAGGTCCCATGATCTCATACTTTGAGGAAGATACTTATAGCAAGTCATTAGTGATATGCTAAGTGTGAATGATATGAAAAGAGATAGAAAATGTACAAAGCTGAATATCAGTTGTGGTTCATTCATCAAGGGTCTTTGTGAAGAAATAGTAGAAGATTAAAATACATTGGAATTGATCAAGACAATAGGTCTAATCTATAGTTCATCATCAGATATAGTGCATATCTATTCTATAGAAGGTTGTAGCCTTCACCATTAAAGAAAAATCTAAATTCTTGCCCCACGGTGGGCGCCATAAATGTGTGTGTGAAATAGTGCACCTATTACCTGCGACACAACACTTCAATAGATCATTATATTAGTAGAAAAGCATAAAAAGAAAGGGTTTCAAGCTAAACACTAAAACTGATCTATTGCTTCCTATCTAGGAGTTTGAAGAATGCCATAATCTTGCCCTCAGATTATGCACAAATTAGTGACATATACAACCTAAGAATGGAAGATTTTAATGAAAACTAGTCTAAATGCTCACTAAACATGCATATTAGCTCTAAAAAGCATGATAATAACAATTGCATAATATTAAATCTAAGATGTAATATGAATTTGCAAAATGATCTAACCAACATAATAATACATTTAACTCTAAATTCTGAGCTTATTTGATTTCAAAAACTCCTTCTATTTATAGAAGAAATGGGGAGAGAGAGGGGGGACAAGGGTCGTTAATGGAGTTGTAAAACCCATTAATGAGGTGTAAGAGGAATAAATGGCAAAGGCATTCATGAGGCATGGGATTGAGGAATCTCCATTAATAATACATTAATGGGAGCATTTAAGAAGCATGGTGAGGGTGTAAGAGGCAAGCTTGAGAAGGTGGACTTAGAGAGAGTCAAGCTTGAGAAAGCTGACTTTCTCAAGTGGGTTGAGTTCCTAATCATATTTTTAGGAATGTGACATCATTAGGAGGTGGGTTAGAATGGGATTAGGATTAGGATTAGATTTAGCATGGGGTGAATAGGTTGGGATGGGTTTGAACTCAGGGTTAAGGTGGTTGAGATAGGTTAGGTTGGGGTTTAGGGGAATATTAATGAAATGAACTATATTAAATATATTCATTCAAAAATAGGAATATTAATTATTTAAGCTTTTTATTGCTTTAGATAATTAATTAGAACTATAGACAATTAATTAGATTAATTTAGGCTAGAAGATAGGCTTTTTGCAAGTGATTTGATATAATAGGGATTTATTTAATTCCTTTTAAATTAATTACCTTAGCCAGGTATTGATTTGATATGATTGGATAAGGTGATTAATAAAATTTAGTGATTAGATCACTTAGGAGATTAAATCTGATTCAAATGAATTATGCCAGCTGATTGAAGAGTTGTCTAGACATAATTGGGGGTATGATCACACTTAGGGAAAATAGGGTCTATGGTAAGAGAAGACCAAATCCAGGTGGTTACAGCTGGTGGGTCTGTGGTCGTTGGTTTGAATGACTCCGTTGGTGTCTTGGTTTCTGATAGCTCTGGTTCGGTTGTGACTACTCCTGGTAGAATGTTGGTCGGGGCTATCGATGGCCCTAGGATGGAAGTGTCGCTGGAAGATTCTTTTCCTTTTCTGGGTGCTGGTTCTTCAGCTTTGGACTCTTTGAGCTGGCAGGATGAGGCTACTATAATGGAAGATGGTTGGGTTACTATTAGAGGAAAATATTTTAAAATGTCCTCTTCCTCTTTTTATATGACCGTTCGGTCCCATAAGAAGGGTATGAATGGATAGTTCTCTCTCATCCCGCAATTGTACTCCTCTTCTCTATCTTCTGTTGTGTCTTGGGAGTGGTTTCTTCTGAGTCTTCGGTGTGTGTGTTTCTCTTAGGCCTTCTGTTTAGGCAGTTCTATTGGGTTTTGGGAACTTCTATTGCTATATTTTAAGTTCCTTTTGTGTACAAGGTTTCGAGGCCCCTTCAAACTTGTTGTTACCTTAATAAAAAACATTAATAAGCTCATAAATTGTCAGAATCACTATAATGAATATCATCTTTAGTTGCATCAAAAGGATCATCCATAAAAAGTATCTTCATCATCCAAAATTAATCATAGTAGAATCCAAGATATGAATAGAATTATCATGCTTGTTCAATTTCATCATTTTCAATTTGACTTCATTCCTTGGTTTATGCATAGGTTGGTCACATGGAATCAAAGAATCAATAGACCTTGTTTTAGAGGAGGAAAGAGTTTGGGAAGCACACTCACAGGCTCTAGTATGATGTTTGCGATGATGATAATAAACACACAATTACATTTTTTCTTTTTGGATATTTGACTTGGTTTCAGATCAATCATAAGATCCTTTTCTTCCTAAGGGGGAAGAACTAAAGGAACCTTACTAGATTTAGAGATAGGATGGGTAGAAGTTTTGTAAGTTAGAGGAGGTTGAACAAAAGCATAAAGAGGAGGTGTACGTGGTGTAGGAGAGGGTTCGACAACAAAGGGTTTTCCATAAAGGCTTTCAGCTTGAAAAAGTAGTCGGATCCGAACCTGTATATGGAAGATTTGTGGGAATATATAGGAGATGAAAAGGCAATTCAGAGAAGGGATCACTCCAGATTACTGGTTCCTCAAATTAAAAGTCTGCAACTGAAGTTCAACATTTCTGATGTGGTCAAAGATGAGTCAGAAATCATTGAACCTGGTTTTGGTGAACCTAATGCAAAAATTCTACCAGATGTGGATTGCAAAAGGGATGAAGAAGAAGACATCAAACAAATAGGACTACACAGATAGGTTCATTCTGGACTACACACATGTCTGGTTAAAAAAGAGAAAAATAAATAGGACAAGGGTCACCTCTCCTAAAAAATTAGTGCAAGTTCAATCTCGATGGAAGTTCCACCTGTTTCCTCTAACATTTCCCTCTTGACCACTCATGCGTGTAATTTTCATTCAACTAAGAAAAGAACAGTCCCCAGTGGACACCCCACTACACCCTGAACAAGGTCAAGAACCAGAGATGAAAGTTGATCCCAAATGGCTTCTCTAGACTCCAACTACATTGATATTAATGTCAATGATTAAGATATCTCTTTTTCACCAGAAAAGTACAAAGGAATCTAGGATATAGTAATGGATAAGTCTGAAGACCAACAAGAAGACATGACACCTGCTAAGATAGTTGAGAACAGGCTGGTATCTAGTACAATTCCTCCTTGGCTGATGGAATCAGTGAGCAAGAAACACAGTTTCAAACTTGTCTCTTTGCTGGTTCAAGAAATTGTTACCAAATATGTTGTTTGTGCCCCAAAAATAAAGAAGGTCAAGAGCAAAGCAATATTGACCACAAATCCCATCACAGGCAAAGTAACCGCCAAGATATCCATTTTCAAGCAGAAAGAAGGCATCCTTGAACCTACATCAGAGGATTTTGAGGTTACAAAGATGGAATTTGGAGTGCTAAACAGAGACACTCGAGATCACCTTTTCAAATTCTTAGCGAACCATATGCTTGGTCAGTCCCAGAAGGATGACAAAGAAAAATGCAAGCTTAAATAGCTCGTAATCATGATGGCTGAGTTCCTTAGTTCACTCAGCAAAGTTGGGGCTCTGCCTCTAACACAATCTCTGTAAGACTTTGAATCTAATTCCATGGAAAGTAAGCAAATGTTGAAACAAATGCATCAGGGCAAAGCCCTGATGATGACTATGAAAAAGTGGATCGGTGGCATCATAGTGGAAGGGAATAAGTTCATTCAAGAGTTTGTAACTAATTTTGCAGAAGGAGAAGCTTTGATTGGGGAGATTCATACCTTGATTCCAAGTTGGGAATTAGATGAGGCAAAGTGTGCTGCTGTTGTATCCCAAGTTACTAAGATAGAAGGATACAGAGTTGGGAAGTTCCTGGTAGAAAACTCAATGAAAATGATAGATGCGTGTATGCTCTTCATTTTGAAAAGGAACCTGAGCTGGAAGAGCATTCTATTTAAGGCGACGGTATTGAGCATGCATTCCATGGAGAAAGAAATCAAAGAGATGCATGATAATGCATTAAAATACATCAAGGTAGTGAACCCATCGGGTATCCTTCAGTTCAACGAAGGAAATATAAATGCTGAAGCCATGACCAAGAGTTTTTGGGATGTAATGAATGATATCAAAGAAAAAGAAGAAATAACGACTGGAGATTTCACTAGGGTTGCTAATGTGGAGTCCATGTTGTATCTGAACAGGGGACAATTACCCAGACAGTTGGAGAAAATTTAGGATTTCAAATGGGAAAAGAATGCATGCCGTGCAAAGTTGAATGGTGTGAAAAGCCTCCACTCTCATCTGATCCAAGAGTTGGTGAGTACATTTCAGAGCTGGAAGCTAGTCTGAGAAGCCACGTCTGGAGATAATAACTAAAAGCGCGTGATGGATTTTATGTCTATGTTTATGTTATTTTGATTACGAAACAACTATTGTTAAAAACTATTACTCTATCTTTATTTACTCGTTTGAATCCATTTATTTTTAGTTAATTTGGGAGGCTAAGTTTTTTAGGGAGGCCTCTCAAATTTTCTAAACTATATATGCTTGGGCATAAAACTTTGGAGGGTAATTTTTGAATCTGTTAGACTTAGTTCAACATTTTTTCAGTATTGTTTAAGTTTCTACTATTTTGAAGAGGATTGAATAGAAAAATACAAGATATCTACATTAATCTCAGACTTTGTTCTGTATGATCATGATATTCTAATGAAATGCTAAGTTTAAATCTATGAATTTGGACTTATGATATGTTAATTACTTTGTGAAATAATGTATTTCTTGCTCTACGTTGTTTGTGAATGCATGGTAACTATCCGTCTTTCTGAATAATTCTCTTCCTTAGTATCTTTCAAGTTTACTGTGTTTTAGTCGAAGAAACTGTGCTTTCCTTTGATTATGTTTCTTTACATTTGTATTATCTGAGAATACCTAAATACCTAAGATTATTTGAGAGATCCTTACGTGCTTTTAGGTTAAAAGTACAATTATTGGTTTTAAATTGAGAAATTCATTAAATGTTTTTGATAGGGAGTTGTACCTCACACAATTCAGAGGGAAGAAATTATCTCATGCTTACCCAACTGTTGTAGAATAGTTTATTTCCAAAGAGGCATAGGGTTAGTGTAATTTGTAATTAAAGTGGATACAAATTTGTTCACCAACACCTTGCTTTGTTTCTTGTGACTTCTCCATTCTCATTCAGCTGGTTTTTGAATATCCATTTGGTACCGATGAAATTATTTTCATCTGGTCTTGGTACTAGTGTCCATGTACTATTCTTCTTAATCTATTCTATTTCTTCATTCATAGCACTGACCCATTCTTCATTCTCAAGTGTAGTATTAACAGATTTAGGCTCAAAATCACAAGGTAAACATCTAGTGTTTAGTGACTTACTTCTTGTTCTCATTCCAACCTTCTTATCTCCTATGATTTGATTCCATGGATGATGTCTTCTAACATACTTAGGGGTTCCAGAAAACCCCTGGAAGAGAAATGGCTAGAACCCCAGTTCCTTATAAGACCTTGTTCTAGTAACTCTTGAATTTGCCTAGCTATTTACTCATTCTGTTGAGGTGTCATCTTGTAGGCTACCTTATTGGGTAGGGTAGCTCTAGGAATAAGTTCAATATTATGGCTTATGGGTCTTATAGGGGGTAAGGTTGATGGTTTTCCATCACTTACAATGCCTTCATACTTCTGCAACATTTCTTGTATCTCTTGTGGCAGCTCTCTCCTCTTCACTATTTTGTCTTCCTCTTCCTTGGGCTTCAACACTAGAGAAAAACTAACTCCTTATCCTTCTTTAATGGCCTCAAAAAACTCTTTCTCACTCACCATTAGTACATTGGGACCAGTTGTCTTCACTTCTACATCTTCTAACAATGACTGAATTTTGAAAGTCATGTTATCCTTCTTGAAAGTATAGGAGTTCTTCACTCCATCATGGATAGCTTGGTGGTCAAATTTCCATGGCCTACCTAGGAGAAAGTGACATGCATCCATGGGTAGTACATCACATAGTACCTTGTCCTTACATCTCCCTATAGAGAACTCCACCCATGCTTGCTCATTCACTAAGGCATGTTGTCCCTTATTGAGCCATGTTACCTTGTAAGGATGGGTATGAGGTATCCTTTTCATGCCTAACTTGCTGACTAATTCCTCTAATACAATATTATCAATAGACCCTAAGTCTATGATAACCCATCATACTTTACCCATCACCTTAAATTTGATCTTAAACAAAGACCTCCTTTGGCTTGGCTCCTCCTTGATTGGATCCTTGATTAATGTTCTCCTCATCATGAGGTTCTCACCATCATCCTCTAAGTTTAATGGCACCTCAAGGTGTTTATCAGCTACACTTGTGTCTTCTTGGACCAGATTAGTCCTCATGTTACCTCCTTGAGAAGTACTACTCTTCTTTGGACACCTATAGGCAAGGTGTCCCATTTGGTTACAATGATAACATTTTATATTGGCAAAGTAATTGCCTCTTCCTTGTCCACCACTCCTACCTATAAAATTGGAGTTCCTTCCTCTACCACCTCTACTGGAACTTGCTTCTTATTTCTCATTGTATTTGACTTCTCCTTGTGTCTTTGATTCTAAACTCCTTCCACCATATCCACCTCTTTGTCCTCTACTATCTCTTCCTCTACCTCTTCCTTTAGAACTTTGTTCTTGCTTCCTCTTTCCTTTTTCTTCTATCTTCAAGGCTATTTTATAGCATTAATGGATGGTTTTGAAGTTCACTAGACTCATATCTTCTTGAATAGACCATTTAAGTCCATTCATATACCTAGCTATCTTGATGCTTTCATCTTCAACCACTTGTGACTGTAGACACAACTTTTGGAACTCTTCAGTGTAGTCTTGGACATCTAAGTCTTTTTGTCTAAGATTATGTCTCCTCCTATGTATCTTAGTCACCATGCCCTTCCATGTGGCTATAGGACTCTTTACTTCTTTCTCTCTTTCAGTTTGAACAAACTTCCACCATGTGAGAGCTGAACCTCTCAATCTTGACTTGGCCACATTCACTTTTTGGGCCTCTATGATACCATCACATTAAAAATGGTTCTCTATTTTGTCTATCCAATCCACTACTGAATCTGGATCCATTTGTCCACTAAATAGTGGCACACCCTCCAAAGCTTTACCACTCAAAGCCTTTAATGCCTTTAAGAAGGGTTCTTGGTCATTGACAGGGTCAGGGGTTGGAGCTTCTTCTTCTATATCCACTCCCTTCTTCCTTGCTTCTTCTTCTTCTTTCTAGTCAATCTTATCCTTCATCTTCTCAGCTTTGTCTTGGACTTCTCCCAAGAGTTGCTCCATTTGAGACAATATTTCTCTTAATGACTTGTTGTCTTCTTCTTGTTCTTCCACATTTTTGGCTAACTCAACATTAGTCACCATGAATTTTTATTTTGCTGATCCTCTAGGTGTATTCTCTCCCACTGATTCAGTAGGCTGAAACATCCACCAAAATCCTGATCTTTAATCAAGCTCTGATACCAATATGATGTAAGTGTTCCAATGGATTTGCTTGCACAATCTACTAAGAAGATCTTCTTTGTCTTCTTCAAGGATCCTAATCTCCTCTAGGTCCTTATTAGGCTTAGATCATTAACTAAGTCCTAATACTACTCTTCTCTAAGAGTCTCCACTTGTGCTTCACCCTTTGAAAGACTAAACCCTATGATTACCTCACTTCTCCACTTCTCCTACTCACACTTAGAAGAGTCTAAATGCCATTTTTCACTCTAACATTCTTGATTCATTTTCAGGGGTGTCCATCAACATTTAGACATCAAATTTTATCAATTTTTAATCCATCTTGAGGGATCTCTTCACTCTTTGCAATCGAGTTCACACTTTTGGCCTAAGGAGGCCTAATTCCTTTTAGCCTTTTCTGGGGTGTTTTTCCCAATTAACTTCAAACTTTCCCAAAGAACTTGAAAATATAAGACCATATCCAAATATCCTTTATCACCTTACAATACATTTTTAATGTTTTAGGTTTAGAAGCCCTTCATACATAGGGTTCCTACAAACTAGGTCCTACAGGGCTAATAGGCCCAAAAACTAGGACAGTTTGCAACTTTAAGCAAAACTCATCCAAAACTTGTCTTCACTGATTGGCATGAACTTGACCAACCTAGCATGTCAAGATAAACCTAAACCCTAATTGTACATGTACTTGGACCATACTGTACCTTCTTCCCCTCCTCATGAAATCTCACTGTTTCTCCTCCAAACCTCTAACCAGACAGTGCATGCTTGCCTAGGGCTTGGTTCTAAAAATAGCTATTTGCCTTTCCCTGACTCCTAACTCTACAACTATGTAAACTAATGACTCCCCTAACATTTCCATCTACCCTTTGAAGTTTCCCATGGTTAGATTTCATGGGGGAGACATATCTAGACTGACTGGTCAGGACAAGACCAGTGAACTACTTAAACACAAAACAATTTAAACTAGACCTTAAACTACCTCAAAGAAACTTGGTCACTAAATGAGAAACATTCCAAAAACTCCTAAGAACACAAAAAAAATCATCACTTTGAAGATTTCAATCCATAAAGTATGACTGTCACAAGGAAATGCCCATGATTTCTGGAAACACAAAATTGCAGACTATATTGCTCTTCTCCAAATGTTACAATCAATCCACACACTTCATGATTCGAGTCTCTCATACACTAGATGACTTCTTCCACCATTGTAGGGCCTTGTTGGTCAATTCCCCACTCCTAGAATCAAGGAGAATCTGATGTAACCATATTGCATGCAACATTTGCAATTATTGCAAATGTTGTCATGACAACAAAATAGCAACTTTTGGCATCTTTTCAAT
>MU227098.1:200705-229665 GCA_018584345.1 Thuja plicata | reverse complement strand
AATGTAATTAATTTTACTTTGAAATAATGTACCATCGCATCATATGTATGTAGTATATGTGTGTAATTTATTTAAATGACATGTGTACATATGTGTGTAATTTATTTACCTGGACATGTGTACATATATGTGTGTAATTTATTTAAATGAAATTTAAATGTAATTGATTTTACTTTGAAATAATGTAGGTCTCCAAATGTGTGCTTTCATTTTATTTTCTTGAATTAAATTCTAGGAAAACATATATATGTAGAATTCATTAAGAACCTATTGTTAGCATGATGGAATCGGTCCAGTCTCCAAAGTTATTTTACAAGTTTGGTAGTATGTTATGAGTAATCCTCATCAGATTTATTTCTAGAAGTCTGGCAATCAGTGATATAAAAAGTAAGGGACAAGTAATCAGACACATCGAGGGTAGATCAGTTGCACTAGTTGGTTGACCCAAGTCTGAACTTTTAAAAGGATTCTTTTTGGGTATGGAGTTTTCTCCCCCATTCAACACATTAAAGTGGGCGGAAGGGTGAAAGAAGTACCACCATTAAATTAAGCTAAGCTTAAGCTTGATGGTGGAAGAAGTACCACCCTCCCACCTAGAAACATACAAAATAAGAAGAAAAAGAAAGGGGACAAAACTCTGGTCTCCAAGAGAAATGAGCAAATTTGATGACTTTAGGGTATGATATACTTAGTGCATCTTCTCTACTTCTCCCAGAGGTCATCGGCTTGGTTTCCTTCCAAAGCACACACTTCACCACTGATGAAGAGATCATGGACTAAATTGCATATGGCCAGATTTTCTCAGAAATGTTACTCTTTGCAGGTAAGGTGCTTCGAAGTAACGATTTGTTCCAGTTTTGCTAACTAGAGATTCTATAGTTCTCGAATGCACTAAGGCATTCATCTTAGATAGTCTCCATTTGTTATGCTCTGCATTCCCGTCCCTACATTTTGTGTGCAAAATGTTGGGTCCCCCTTTTTTTGTTTTTTCTACTTTTGGCTCTTGCCTTGTCTTTTTCTTTTGTTTCTTTATTTTCCTTCTCCGGGTTTTCTTTCTCATGGTGTTGGTTTTACTTTTTTTTTTTGTCCCTCGTGTCTCTAGGACCCGGTCCTAGAGTTTGTCATTCTTTATCCAGTATCCGGATTCCAGACTCCGAGATTCTTTGCCACGATGTCTTCTTTCTGTAAGAAGGTATGGTCGCATGAAATCCCCGGGCCCAGAGTCCGGAGGTCGGCTTGTTCCAGAGGTTGCGGAAGGAAAGGTAACTTTCTTTTACCCCAGCTATAAATAGAAATCACTTGTCATTTTCACAATTACCACAATTAAAATACTTAAGCGATTTGAGTGAATTTCAGAGTGATATCACAACGATTTGAGCAGAGTCTAGTGCGAGCTATTTCCAAACCGTTCTGAACAATTGTGAATGGTTTCTGGTGTTGAGTGGTGATCCTTTGAAGGTAAAAGCTATTGCAGAGCATTCATGGGCACATTTCCTTCCTTCCTTTCTCTGGTTTTCAGGTTGGTTGTCTGGTTTTCCTTCTCTGTCTTGTCTTTTTCATTGTGTTCTGTTGGGTTTTGCCAGCATTTTCTGTCTTGTTTCTTCGCTTTGTTTTTGTCCTTTTTATCTTGTTTTGCTGCCTGTTGGTGGGTCAGCTCTACCAGAGGGTTGTCCGCCCTCTATGTAGATGTAGCATATTCTATAGATAATGTAAATGATGTATATACTTGTACATACTTGTACATTTTTGTGCATTTTTGTTTAGGTAGCAGCTCTACATTGTGTATATATGTAAATTTAGTGTGTTTTGATGTATATCCTTCCATGTTGCATGTATATACCTTTCAGACCCAGTGTATATATGTTATATATGCTATGTATATCCACTTGGTTTCATAACAAGCTCATCATGATTCCTCTATTCTCATTCCCAAATTTGTGAGCTCATTCCAGGCAGGATACTACCTGGTTGAAACTCGACTCTTGGTTGGTTTCAACCAGATAGTTTTCTCTCTCCTCATAAACTTGCCTTAATGACTATCCCATTTACGTCCCATGTATGCATTCAAAACTATCCAAGTGGCCTTTTCTTTTCATGCATTTAGACAGTTGGATCCGCCGCCGTCGCCATAAATTCCATTTATTGCATAGCCACGTGACATACATGTGGGTCTAACAGCTCGCTTTTCGCGCATAATTTCTAACTGTTAATTTTTTAGACTCCAGGTCTCTTTCCCTCACTCAACCCATGTCTTTCTTTTTCTAAGTATGATGAGACCCCCGGGCTCGGATATTGGTTAAAATTCCAAGTTTGCAATATATATACTTTCCAGGATTTTTGAACTAAACTAACTTTTCAGGGAAAACAGGTGTCGCGGTGGTAAGATCTCTGGATCCTAGAGTATTATTTATTTTTACATTCTGACAGTCTCCTTTCCTTCTAGGTTTCTAGAGTGATATACTTCCATCATGTCTGAGGCTTCCACATCTTCACCACCTGGGAGTCTGGAACTTCCTTTCGCGACGGTCACCAGGGTAGCCGTAAAATCCAAAATGGAGAGGGCCTTGGAAAAATTTCCCCTCAGTATGAAATACATGAAGGATAGCACCATTGTGGGATCAAAGATTTATTCCAAAGTGTAGTTCATTACCAACACCAGCGTCAGGATGTGGGCTGAAATGTAGGCCTTAGTGAAAATAATGTACATTCAGCGGCAGGCCGGGGATCCACTGGTGATCAATGTCAAAGATTCTGGGATCCTCAAGGCCGCCTATTTTCCATGATTAGTGAAGTATCCTGAGCTAATCCTCACACTTGCAGCACACTACAACTCTTCTATTTGGGTCGTCATGCTTGCATCCCCAGAACCCGCCGGGTATCCTACCCCTATGGTGTCTCTCGACGCCGCTACTTTTTAGATGGGCTTGGGGATCCCCCAATTCAACAAACCAGCTGTGGTCACCAGAGTAGATGCCTTAGCATAGTTCAAATAGCTAGAGGAAGTAGCCTAGATATACATGAACAACCATTGGCTCAAGACCCTGAAGAGGGATCCCAAGAGAATGAAGCTAGAACTCCCCCGGTCCAAATTTAAAGAAAGTATCCAGATGGGGATAATAGCACTATCCCGGGTCTTCGGGAAACCTCATGCCTAGGAATTCTCAGCATGGAGAATATTCTCCACCAAGGGAGAGTATTTCGATTGGGCTGCTATCATCTCCAACAATGTAGATTCTTAGTTTCTACAGGTGGTCCAAAAGTGGAAGTTCCGTATGACTTCCTATGTTCTCTGGGTTTTGGCGCAACAACAGCCCGCCACCAATAGATTACTTACATCAGGCATACTTAGGATTGGCCTAGGTCAGAAGGCTCCCTAGGACCTTTTCCCACAAATCCAATGGGATGCCAGTTTCCCCAATTTTTGTTGGGTGAATGACGCCTTCATCTATTACAACCTGTTCACACCTACTCGGGATGCAGGATACCACCTATCCACAGAGGTGATGAATTTGGTCAAGAGTTATGACCATTATTATATACGGTTCCAGTAACATACATACATAAGGGTGACTGATTTCTCTGGGAAGCCTTACTTGTTACCCAAGCATTATGAGAACAAGATAATTCTTTTAGAATATTGCAGGCAAATAATGGAGCTACATGCCTTCTACGCCTTAAAGAAGGTGACAAACATTCCATTCCCAATTACTTGTGGGAATTAATCATGCAGTCTGGCCGAGGCCAAGGAGGTAGACAATGAGCTCAAAATCTATAACTTAGTAGAATTCTACTTGGCGCGGAAACATTTTGATCTGCATGACAAAATTGCGTCGGCACTTCCCCGGGCATCAGAGCCCCACCAATACCCCATGGAAGACTTCTGGGAAGATTTTCAGGA
Source organism: Thuja plicata (assembly GCA_018584345.1). Classification (NCBI taxonomy): domain Eukaryota; kingdom Viridiplantae; phylum Streptophyta; class Pinopsida; order Cupressales; family Cupressaceae; genus Thuja; species Thuja plicata. The sequence goes on along the minus strand of MU227098.1, from coordinate 225,767 downwards.
TGACATGGAAGTCCAAAGCTGGCATTACGTCTAGATGACGATGGGAGTGATGGAAAGGTTAAAGCTCTAGAGATTTCCAGATGATTTCTTAGACTCTAGATCCATAATAGATCCCTAGTACAAAGCAAAGGGGATTGATAAGTTGGCCCTTCCACCAGTCGACTGGAATGCCCAGGAGGGGCCCACCATTGGAGATTTCACCCTCAACATGGTCAAACACAGCCACACCTACTTTAAGAAGGTGTGCCCTAGGAGTGGCCGCAGGGTTGCTTAGCCGGTACCAATTTAACCCTAGGAGCCAGAACTTTTTCGCAGAGAAAAGATAGGGGAAAAGGGATAATGGAAACCCTAGCTCCATAGGAGACCCCCATTAAGGAGTAACTAAAAAAGTCATTGGCGGCCTCCCAGTAGATGAAATATAGAATAATCAAATGGTTGGCCACTCCAGTGCTCATGGCCAGACCCATCCGTCCTCCTTCTTCCCCTTCATTAGCAACGCTTATGGTTAGGGCAACCAGAGTGGATCTGGGAGAGGAGCACGCCCTAAGGGATGTAGGGCCACCTTTGGTCACTAGGCAAAAGAAGAGACTCAATCCAAAGCTAAAGGCAGAGCCAGAGCTGGGGATGCCTCAGATCCCACAAGTTGAAATCCTTTCTTCTAATTCCCCGGAGCCAGAGAGGAAACCAGAGCCCACTGATGTCCTAGAAAATCCTCCCCCTCAGGATGAGTTTGATGATGTTTTTAGAATCGACGAGTTTGGGAATTTGCAGGGGGACATTAAGCAGATAGAGGCTAAAGCCCCGGAGTAGGTTGAAGCTCTAGAACAGGAACCTGCCCAGGAATAGGAGGAGAAGGTAGAAGAAGAGGAAGAGGCAGAACAAGAAATTGCCTCTGAAGTCCTAGAGATACAGGAAACGGGAGTGGACCAACAAAATCAAAGTGAACAAATGGCATCAGTTGGGGGAACTGAACCTTCAGGAGAAGTCGTAACCTTAGCCACTGTGTTCCAAGCGCCACTCCCAGAGGTGACATTTGGGGAGGTAATCACTGTGGCTCAAACACTAAATCTTGGCCTGTTATCTCACCCATTACCAGAAGATGTACCGATGGAAGAGGACATCCCAGCAACAGAGGCTGAGGAAGAACAAGAACAAGAAGAAAACCCCAGGGCAACAAATAAAGACCCAGACATGGCCCTGAGGAAGAACAAGAACAAGAAGAAAACCCCAGGGCAACAAATAAAGACCCAGACATGGCCAAAGATGAAGACACCAGGGCAAAAGATATAGATACCGCCAAAGCAAATACTACTGGTGAGAAAGAAGATACAAGAAAGGAGTCGGGGGAGGCTCGTAATACTAAAGAGGCACAACAGGATGTTGGGGAGAAGTCGTAGGAGCACACTTTGGCTAACAAGCCACCCCTACCGCCCCATGGTTAATAGAAACTAGAAAGAGAAAGGCACCTCCAGCAATGCCCCAAGCCCACCTTTCCTTAGCAGAGATGATGGCCCAAGCACAAAACCCACTAAAGGCCAAGAAAGCTCAGACAGTCCACACCCTTCGGACTGAGATGGTCAGAGAGACGGTCGCAGTTATAGTGACACCTTCCCCAGATCCAGACACAGAAACGACAGAGGCTAGAGATTATAAAATCAAGGAGATATCACTGGGGAAGAGGGGAAAACAGGGTGAAGTAGACCTATTAAAAGAGGCAGCCAAGGTAGTAGAGGCTCGCTATGAAAAGGAGGCTCAGAAGCTCAAGGTAGAAAAGGAGTAAAATGCGAACCTTATGGGGTTGCTAACTGAGCTAGCCTGGCCTATCAGCGTTATTCCTTTGGGGGCCTCTACATCAGATATACCACTTCCACAAAGTGATGTAGATTCACTGCGAGCGATGAAGAAGAAAGCCCAAGCGGTCGATGAATGGGTTGCCCTACAAGTGGGAAATGTCTGGTGTTTCCTGGTATCCACTCTCCCAGATCTATATATGGCCTGCCATGTCTTACACCAGGCGGAGACCATCATCAACATATGGGAGGGGGATATAAAAAATTACAAGGCATGGAAGGTTGAGTTAGAAAAACTCATCGACCTCGGGGAGGAGATTGTCTCTGAATCTAGAATTTTGGGGGAGGAGTCATTCAATTTTGTGAGAACCCAGCACTCCAGACTTGACCTCACATTGGGGGCAATCAGGAAATTGGTAGGGACTCTATGGGAGAATATCAATACAGTACATTATTCTTTCAATTTATACAAGTCTTGCGTTACGAAGGTTTTCGGAGCTGATCCATTCAACACTGACACTTGCACATTGGAGGAGTACATCCTGGGGAAGTTTGATGAGCTAATGGAATCAAGGTATCAATCCCTGGAGGGAGTAGATGGCACCCAAATGATGAGAATAACTCATATGGTACTTAGTGGTCACGATGCGGTGAAAATGGTCGATGAATTTAAGGGGAATGTTCCAGACCTGGGGGAACAAATTAAAGCAGCTAAGTACTGGTGGGCTGGCCTTAATGAAGTTGATGAAGATGGAATCTCCTGTCTCCTCTAGACCTTTGATGACAATAAGCAACAATAAATATTCTCTGGGGGCCAGAGAAAACCTAAGTCTTTTTGTATTCTTTATTCTTTTTGGAACATAAGTTCCCAAATCTCGGAGTCCCAGATCCTATATTTTCCATTCTTTTAGTGACCCATGTCCCAGTCCCCAAGGTCAATTAGTCACTTTCAAAGTAGTTAATAAAGGTGGCCAGAAAGTGGGTAGCAGTTAATAAAGGTTGTCGAAGGTTCTCAGAGGGCAGATAGCTACATCAAGGCACGTCAGAGGCTTTCTTTTAGATGATCCTCCCAAGGTACCGCTTCGATGTTACACCTAGCACATCAAAGATAGGGCACTACTTTTCCCATTTATGAGGCATGTAGCCTCAATCCCCGAGGAATCAATTTTCTTCTTTCTTCTTCTTAGCTCCCTTCTCAAGGCCGATGATTCTACTTCACTTCTCAATCTTTTCTTCTGACATGACAGGCCTATTCCATCTCTAGGTCTTTTGTAGAGTGGCGCAGGTAGTACTGGCCACCGGATATTATATTCTATTGTACAGTGTAACATAAGTTAGGGTTAGGGTTAGATGTAAATGTGTATAAATAGTAAGTCTGGCTCCATTCCAAGGGTCGATGAAGTTGATGATTTTGTAGTCCATAGTAATAGAAAAGTAGTATTTTTCATTTCTTATATGCAGAGCTCAATGCTCCTTAGTCTTTAAGCTTTCAATCATTAGATTCTCCCTTGGAGCCACCATTATACCATGCACCAGTGCTTGCTAGAAGAAATGTTAATGAAGAAGGGAGATTTCTTGCAATGATGTTTTTAGCATTCTCTCTTTTGGATTGATGGTATTTTATGCTTTGTGTTCTTCATGTCCTTTTCTCTGATACTTAAAAGTAGATTAACGACCTCCTTTCCTTTGCTACTGATGAAATATGAACTGATGGTTGTATGTTTCTTCAGTATTTAGTATAGTGTATTATAGCATTGTTGATGTTTTGAATGTTAAGTATAACTATAGGTAGATGAAGTACTTCTAACCCTACATGATCTTTTTCAATTTATTTGCTAAGTGTAATCGTGCTTGGAGAAACCTCACCTGTTTGAATCCCCAGAGAGAACGAGTTGAAGAAACTAGCTATCCCCCTAAAAAATAGTCACATCTTCCAACTGAGCCCCGCACCATCGAGACCTGACCCTCAAGTGCTTGGAGGCCCAGGTAATCTCATTTCCATGGATAACCTTTGCAGGCGAAGTTGGCCAGTACCCTGGTACCCAGTGACAACTTACATCTGCTGGCGGACCTGGTCACCTAATTCCCATAAATAGGAAGGAGCTGGTGTAGGAGTGTTACTAATAGCTCCCAGTGGTAAGACTTACAAGTTCTCATTTTCTTTGTTATTCACTTGCACAAAAAATATTGTAGAATATGAGGCTTTGCTGATAGGATTGAGATTAGCTTAAAAACACAAGATCAGATATATCAGAGTCATTGGGGATTCTAAATTAGTTGTTTCTCAAATAAGATCTAGATATGCTTCAAAAAATCAAAGGTTAAAATAGTACAGGAATGTTGTTTGGGATGAAATCAAAAATTTTGATGCATTTGGAATTGAATGGATGGACAGGAATCAGAACAAGATGGAAGACCTGTTGGATAATATTGCTTTGAGGCTTGAAGATATTAATTTTGTAGAAATTTATAAGGTAGAGGTTCATACTAGGCCATCCATTCTAGACAATGTTGAAAATTTGCAAGTCTTCAATAATGACTTGGATATTTTAGAATTCCTTTCTTGTGAATCAAACTTTGGTAAGAAAGAGATGGATTTTACTGGTTTTGTGGAAACCATAGATGGAAAAGATAGTATTCTTAGAAGGGAGGTTCTCAAATTAAAATCAAATAAGGTACCCAAAGGTTTGGTTGTACTTGAAAGAGCTTTTGACAATAAAGATAAATCTTTGTCAGCTAGAACAGTTGATAAGTCTGAGGACTTGGAAGAGATAACCTTGGGGATAGATCAAGATCCAAAAAGGGTGTACATTGGTAAGAATTTATCCCCTAAGCTTAGAGATTTACTGGTGAATCTTCTTAGGAAATATAGACATGTTTTTTCATGGTCTTATGATGATTTGAAAGCATATAGAGGAGATTTATTCCAGCATGAGATTCCATTAAAGGTACCAACGAACAAAGTCACAGTGTTTCCGATGAGCAAAGCATAGTGTAACCTGACGGACATAATTACTATGTTACCTGATGGATGGAGATTCTAAAGACAACTAAAGTCACACTGATAGAACAGTCAGTTATCGTTGATGACTAACTAAAGTATTGACCGATAGAATAGAAAGTTCAGAAAATGACGAAATGCTTAGTTGTTAAGAGCTAAAAATAGACTTAAATGATACTTATCATTGTTTTAATCGACAATATAAAGCCGGATATAAGTAAAGGATGTAAATACGCTTTGTCCAGTTGGCAAGAAGATCTTAATGAGATAAAACTCAAGTTTTTCTTTTAAATCTAATTGGCAAGAATTGTGGATCATTCCAAGATCAAGAGAACCTAGAAATGGTGATATCATGTCTATAAAGAGACAAGCTTATTCATTATGAAAAATGGGAGTGAAAAGAGAACAGATGCTGAAGAGATTCTGAAGGAGAAGAAAGTCTTCATTCAGACCTGATCAATCAAGATGAGGAAAGAGCTAAATTCTACAGACACCGATGAACAAAGATACAACATCACAGAGAAGAACAGTGTGGAGCAAAGGTATTGAATTGATAACATTGATCAGAAAGGTAATTTACTTACAATATATTTGAAAATCTACATTTCAACTTGTATATGTGAATAGATCAATTTACTATTTCATTTTAACCATTCAAGCATCAAGTCTTTTAACTGAGAAGGACTTAAAAGTCTTTTGTAATTGAGATACATCCGAAGGAGTATCAAAAAGTTTGATCATAGAAAGTAGCATTGGATATGCTCGATACCTATTGACAAGCCAAGTGAGTGTTTGATCAAGGATGGTAGCATTAGATGCTAGATACGAAGTGACAAAATATCTTTTAAATCCTCTAACAAGGTCACACCTAACAGTTTGTTCGTAATATTTAACAGGGTTGGCTCTTAACCGAGCTCACTTCAGAAGAGTGAAAATTTAGGGTACCGGTCCCAGTGGTTTTTCCCTTAACAGGTTTTCCACATTAAAAATCCATGTGTTAATGTGTCTATGAGTCATTACTTTATAGTTTTGCATTTCACTTAAGTAAAACTGGATTGATTGGTATACACTAGTTATTTACTGTGTTTTGGTAAATAGTAAGACTGCTTATCGGTAAACATACAAAAGAAGGTTTACAAAGCATTCCAACAAGTAGTAATTTGTTATAAGTATTTCAAGGCATTCATCTTGTAGGACTGAAGATAACTAGAGGTATAAATTTGTGGTACCAAGTTTGAAGGGTTGTTTTAAGGATTGATTTTTGAGGCCACTAATTCACCCCCCCTCTAGGTTATTACTAACAACATTAATGTGTCTTGGGACACCATAAGCCCCTTACAACCCTTAATATGTACTCTTTATCTTCCTAAGGGGTCATAACAGGTTGTAGGATGCATTAATGGGTCCTTCTACCCCTTAAGACAACTTATGACCTCTAAGTTGTACTCTTAGGCTTCTTAAGGAGTTGTAAGGGTAATAAGGGGTTGTAGGACACATTAATGGGTTGTAGGACCCCTTAAGACACCTTATTATCCTTAATATGTACTCTTAGGATCCCTAAGGTGTCATAAGTGGTCGTAAGATGCATTAATGTGTCCTAGGACCCCTTAAGAAACCTTACGACCCATTAGGAACCCTAAGAATATATCTTAGGGTTCCTAGTACACATTAAGGTATCTTAAGGGGTCATAGGACAAACTAATATGTCTTAGGACACTATAAGTTCCCTTTCAACCCCTAATATGTACTCTTAAGGTACTTAAGGGGTTGTAAGGGGTTATTAGGGGTCGTAGGATGCATTAATGGGTCCTAGGAGCCCTTAAGACACCTTAGTACCCATAAGGACCCCTAAGAATACATATCAGGGGTTTGATTACACATTAAGGGTTTTAAGGGGTCATAGGACACATTACTATGTATTAGTACCCCTTAGGACCCTTAAGATGTACTCTAAGGCTTCCTAAGGGGTCGTAAGGTGTCATAAGAAGTCGTATGACACATTAATGGGTCCTAGGACCCTTAAGACACCTTAGTAACCATTAGGAACCATAGGAATACATATTAGGGTTCCTAGTACATATTAAGAGGTCTTAAGGGGTCATATGAGACATTATTATTTCTTAGGACACAATAAGGGCTCGTAGGATGCATTAATTGGTCCTAGGACCCCTTAAGACACCTTACAATCCCTAAGATGTACTCTTAGGCTTCCTAAGGGGTTGTAAGGGATCATAAGGGGTCTTACAAGTCATTAATGGGTCTTAGGACTCCTTAAGATACCTTAAGATCCCTTAGGAACACTAAGAATACATCTTAGGGGTCCTAGAATATATTAAGGTGTCTTAAGGGGCCATAGGACACATTAATGTGTTTTAGGACCCCATAAGACCCCTTACAACCCCTAAAATGTACTCTTACACTTATTAAGGTGTTGTAAGGGGTCATAAGGGGTTGTAGGACACATTAATGGGTCTTAGTACCCTTTAAGACACCTTACAACCTCTAAGATGTACTCTTAGGCTTCTTAAGGGGTCGTAAGGGGGCATAAGGGTCTTAAGGGGTCATATGACACATTAATGTGTCTTAGGACACCATAAGGCCCCTTACGACACTTAAGATGTACTCATATCAAAAATTGTTCTTTGTAAAATAAAATTTGAATTTTCACGAAAAGGAGGACATAAGGAATTTTGGATTGTATAGATCTACAAAGAAATGAAATACAGTTTTGAATGTGCATCCATTGTGTTTTTCTAAAAATCATTGTCAATTTATTGTGTGATAAGAATTGATGATGATCTTTGTTTCCTGATAGTCTAATTCGTGAAAACAATAGTCAGGTAGAAATTGCATTTCATCCTTGCTCATTTCTTAGTATTTTGAAATGAATATTTTGTATGTAAGAGGTATATTTGTCATTAAGCGTAGTTCTTGATGGTTATGGTGATATCTTATGAGTAGTGGAGGCTAAGGATAATATTTGTATATTTATTATTTTTGGCTTTTTATCTTTATGAAAAATTTAAGTTTTCTTTCAAAATATAAATTGGTATCAGACGAGGGAGCTTCCCGTCTCAAATCCAAAGGAAGATTGTTATTTCTTCACGATCTATCCAACTGTTGGGACATCTTTGTTACTTCCATTGGGCAAGTCTTTATAAATTTCAAAGTAACAAATCTTTTTACCAATAGAATGAATGCAAATAAGATATAGTTGATATTCTCTCATAATAATAAATCAACCACAAGTATATGTTCATATTCAATCTCTCTAATGATATATTTCCATGATAAATTGGGCTTGCAAAGCTAATAGGAATATTATATCATTTTCTTGGATTGGTTTATAATTTATATTTATGATTTGGATTGGTTCTTTATTCATTAGAACTTACAATTTAAAACTCAAGATAGGAAAAACATATGAAATCGTAGACAATTATTTAAAACTACATCTTGCTATATAAAATTATACGAATTTAATATAAATATCCATACAAATTATACAATGTGCTTAACTAAATTTACTTCAAAATTCTATAAAAAGTAATAAAAATATCTATAATATATTTTGTAAAGTATATGTGAAATTTTTTGGATTTATGATACTCTTGAGACTATCAAAGATGACCACTCATCACGGATTTTTTTTGGATCTTTATCGCATTTTCATCTTTGATGTTTGCAACATCACGTATTTTGGAAGGTGAGTTTAAATTTAAAACTTAAGAGGGACATTTGGTATAGATAAAAAAAGACAAAATGGGAGAATAGTGTGAACATTAGTTAGTTTTTGAGAAGATAGAAATGAATGTGCAGTAGCAACAATAATTTTAAATCAGAATAGAGAAATAAAACATACCAATAAAGACCAAAGATTGCTGTAGAGAATGGAATAGCTAGAAAAAATTATTCTATTATTTTATTTGTTAATAGATGTAGATATTTATTCATCTAAATGACTTAACAACTTCCCTATAAACTTGGAAATAACAATGACATCAAACTAAATCTGTTGCAAGCGAACTACTACTGATTGAAATTTAACTTCAAATGTAATTAAGACCTTTAATTTCAAATGTAATTAAGACCTTTAATTAAGATCATCATTAATTCTTAATTAAGATCATCATCAATTCTTATTACACAATAAATTGACAATGATTTTCATTGCTTTGTAGATCTATACAATCCAAAATTCCTAATGTCTCCTTTGATTTTGCACACATTTATTTTGAGCTTGTATTCCAATAGTGTTGAGTAAACAGTTGCGTTGTATTGTACAGTAGACTTTCACTGGTTTACTTTGTATCAGACTCCCTAGTGGAGTCGCTAAAAATATGTTAGTAAATGAAATTATCCCTTTCTTGTATAATTAATTCTTCACTCTCTAGCCCATAAAGGAAATATTAATCTCATACTAACAGTTGGATCAGACATATGTAATACTGACCCTCTGAATTACAGTACAACTCCCGAATAGATTTTCAATGAATTCTTAAAGATCAAACTTGCATTTGCATAAACATACTTTTCACCAGAAAGTAAATAAGACATTCACAATAATTCACATTCAAGAACGTTCCAATCACTGTAATAAAAGAAATGTATGAATCCTAAAAAGCCGAAATACTTCTATTTGCTACACATTCCATAACATGAAATTGCAATAATTAATAAACTAAGGCTAAGAAAGATTTACTTTAAGAAGGAATTCTGATCAACTAGAGATATCCCAACAAAGATCCATTCACCAATATAAACCAATAGATTTATAACAGAAGAAGTTTTTCTTTTCATTGATAGCAGAAAGCAATCTTCAAAGTAAATCCCAGATATTCACCAAAACAAACTAAACTAAAAGATCACTAAGTCTTCCTATTCTATTCTACCAAAAATATTATTGGCCAATTCAAAGTCCTTTCTGGATATATATAGCCATTAGTTTAAAACATACAACTTAAAAAAAAAACCCAGAAACCTCTCCCAGAGCTTCGAGATGAGAAATTGTCTTTAAAAATGAAAAATACTACTAAAAAAAGATCGAGCAAAATAATCTAGTAACACTCTGAGATCGGCCAAACAGAATCATAGAATGACAGATGAGCTGGAGCCCATAGAATGGTCCTTATCAGTATTGGTAGTGCAAGCATTCCTCCACTCCTTGTGTGCATTAGAAATGTTGAGGATAGTGGCATGATGTGGATGGTCCTCTGTTTCAGCACCTTCTTGTCTTTGCATACCTGAATAATTTTGCGTTTGTGTGATTCCAAATGATCAACACAAACCACCAACATGGCTTCAATGTTTTCCATCAATGTAAAATCTTCCATGGTTAGGTCTTTATTTTCTTTTATGGATGAAACCCCTTTCTCAAATTCTTAAGTCATCTCCCCCGCATCTCTAATGCTCTAACCATCTTCACTCATCAAAGTGATGTTGAAACACTTCAGGTCTTTTTGCATTATATTTGTTAGCTCCTTCAACTCATCCAACAAATAGGTAGCTTCCTATGTCCAGCTCTGATAAATGAATTTCATCATTCAATACTCTTAATGGATACATAGAGGACATATTCATCTAAACCTGGAACTAGATTTTTGGCAAGAAATTTTGTTATTCCATACTTCTCAATCAAATTCATTTGATTTATAACATTGGCCCACTTTTTATTTTCTTTCTCCCATTTTTCCAAATCTGTTAGTGTTTCTAAGATTGACGCTACAATGGTCCCATGTGTTTGAATCAACCAAGTGATATAATCTCCTCCAGGATGGATTACGTCCTGTATCCATTTGCTGAACACATCAACAATGAGTTTTTTCCTCTAGATTTGATCTAGAGTCTTTCTTACTTCAAGGGAATGAGGGTCAAAAGATTGAGGTGCTTAGGCTAGTGGTAGGGGGTTGGGCTCCCTTATTTCCTGTATGAAATCTACCATTTTCTTTACTGTAGGGTTTAGTTCCTTCTTATCCTTTTCATCTTTGAAAGTCTTGTATAGAATATTTTTGGTAGATTTTTCTAGGTGCTTTGCATCTGCTGCCCTAGTTGCAACACCAAGGTCTATCTTTTCAACTATGAAATCATTAGCAGTGGCTTCATTGACATCTTTATCTTCTTTAGGAACCACTTGCTCAGCCACCCAGCGTATTGTTTTTTCATCTATGTCAATCATAGACTCGATTATGATTTTTTTGGCTTGACCATAGCTCCTAATCATTTTCTAACCATACCTTCCATGGTAGAGTGATAGGCAGTGCATTTCTTTTCTTCCTAATTGATGTTTCCAACAATTTGAGCATGAGAGGTGGTGTCTGTAGAGGAGTGCTCATTTCAATAGTTGCAGATTCCTTGGTATCAAACTGGCCAATTTTCAATACCTCGACCTCTTTAGATGGAGGGATCTGATTTTTGTTCTCAGACATTTGTTGTCCATTTCATCCAAAGTGATTACCTCTTTTTCCTTAGCTGCCACAATGTTCTCTTTTTTGGATCCGGTTCTTGTGACTCGTATAGATGGGGCGATACAAGAAATACTCTATTTTTCAGACTTTAGCTTGTGAGTCTTTTTATTTTTAGCCTTGGATGAAACTGTAATAGAAACATCAATATTACATGATGGAATAAGATTTTTAACATGAATGGCAAGGGAAAATCTTCGTGTCTTGTTCTTCTTTTGCATAGGAGGCCTTTTTTCATTAATCCACTTCTTAGTTCTTTTGATCACACTGGGAGTTTTGATGTGTATGTTGTCTCTCTCATCAATACTCCAGTTGACTTCAGGAAAAGGTGTTCCCCTAACTCTTTTTTCAAACTGATCATCGATTATCTTTTACCTTCCTCTTCTTCTATCCTTGTGATATCAAGGTCTATTCTTAATGTAACAACTTGGATGAGAGTGAATCTTGACCACGTCCTTCTTCTCACCTCAAAGTCATCTGTGCAGTTTTCCCAATAATCTTCCATTTGAGGAAGATGTTGAAATTCGGTAGGCAAATTAAAGTGTTTGGCCGCATAACCTCTATTGTCAAAATCTTTCCTAGCTTCAAAAAATTTCAGATTTAACTTCTTCAATTCTAATTCAAGGTTAAGGGCATCCGAGGATGTTTTACAAGTGTAGAACCCAAGCTCAATGGGGAAGCTTGAATTTTATCAACCCTTCTTATCTTTCACACCCTTATGCACATGAGCCAATTGACAACCTACTTTAGTTATAACATGGCTATCTAGAGCATACCTTGGAAGCCTGAATAGCTGACCTTCAAATCCTTCGACCCTAATGAAAGTGAATCTTCTGAACTAGATAAAGAAACTCCCATAAGTGTTAATGAAGTTCTTTGTTTCTTCTGAAATCCTCTATTTAGTGTTGCCTTGGAACTCATAAACCAACCTCCTAGAAAAGATTTTGTTTACTTTGATGAAGTTATCAGTGTAGAAACCCCTTTGCAAATGAGGATAATAGTCATATACCTTCACATTAGGAACATGCGGTTCGTGAAAGAGGCCTTGCCATTCTTTGGTGCATGCCAACACATTGAATAAGTATGAAGACATGTGGAGACCATTCCTCCCTGATAAATTTTACAAATGACGATGAAGTTCATCTATAATAGTGTCAGCACAGTTAATAAATCTCTGGCCACCTAGGGTTATCTGAATGTAAAAATACATCCAATCTTTCCAAAAATAGGTGTGTTAGTTACCCTTGATTCTATTGAGTAATATGATGAATTCTCCAACCTCTGGTTTAAATTGGTCTATAGTCAGAGGTTTAGGCAGCCTAGACCCTCCTCTTTGTGCTTTTAGTAACCATTGTTGTGCAATTTCATTCCTATAAACTTGTTGCTGGGTTGAGAAAATGGACTGAGAAGAAGCAGTAGTCCATCCTTCATAGGGGTCTTTCTTAGGAATACCCATTTTTTTTTGAATCATATCTCTGGTTATAAAAACTAATGAGCTTCCATATATCTTCTTGATACACTTCTCCTCCCTATTGTAACACTTGGCACACTCTACTATCAATTCAGGGCATGGAGTCTCTATGGGAAATGCGACATCTTTTGCCAGCCGACTTTGAACTACTTTCTCTATCATTGAAGCAGGGACTAGGTTTTTAATTGTGTCCCTAATTTCTTCCAACACTCCTGAATGCATGGATGTGTTGTCACACTTTGACAGGGAACTAATTAGGTAATAAGTACACCCATAATTTGAGAGCGGAGGTTTCATGGTGAACCAAGATATTGGCACAAAGAAAAAATAGAGAGAACATAGAAGTTCTACAAAAAATTTTACTTCAAAATTACAACAACTTCAAATTTATTAGGATCACCATCGAAAGATAACTAACTTGTTTGTTTACACAAATACCCTAAGCTCTGAGAAAGAAGTTGATACCTCATCTGCTCCGATACTCTTTCTTCCGCTATAAATTTTTTACCATGATAGAAAACCAAGATAAATGTCACCCATTTATTTACTAACCCTTTACAAAATTGTGGGATATTTACAACTAATGACAAACCTGATGAACTATAACTAATTGAATGTTTGAAGGTGTTAAGTTGATGATCACCGAGACACAAAAATTTAATGCAAGAAATTAAATCAGTTAATGTATTGTATTGTCATTGATGTCAACTTGATATAATCTATATGGTCATGTACATACTACTAAAGACTTCAAAGAATGAATGAATCAAAGGCTATGCTATCAGTAATGCATAAAAGTTAAGTATTCACATAGTGACTATATACACTGATGGAGTGCACAATGAAAGACAGAGTAAACCAACAAGAGAAAAGTCATAGTGTTACCTGACGAGAAAAAGCACAACATTACCGAGGAGCAAAGTCACAGTGTTACCTGGTGAACAAAAGCACAACATTACCGACGAGAAAAGTCATAGTGTTAACCGACAAGCAAAGCACAGTGTAACCTAACGGACAAAATTACAGTGTTGCCTCATGGATAGAAAAAATCGACAGATGAAGATCCCGAAGACAATTGAAGTCTCACCAACGGAATAGTCAGTTGTCACCGATGACTAACTGAAGTATTGACTGACAGAACAAAGAGTTCAAAAATGACAAAATCTTAGCTGTCAAGAGCTAAATATAGACGTAACTAGTAATTATCATTATTTTAATCAACAATATAAAGCCAAAGATAAGTAAAGGATTTAAATATTTTTTGTCCAAATGGAACGAAGATCTCTACGAGATAAAATAGGAGTTTTGCTTTAAATATACTTAGAGAGAATTATGGATCATGCCAAGATCAAGAAAGCCAATAAACGGTGAAATCATGTCTATATAAGAGACAAGCTAATTCAATGTGAATTAGGGGAGTGACAAGAGAATAGATGCTGAAGAGTTTCTGAAGGAGAAGAAAGTCTTCATTCAGATCTGATCAATCAAGCTGAGGAAAGAGCTAAATTCTGCAGACACCAACGAATAGTGATATAGCATCACAAAGAAGAACAATGTAGAGAAAAGGTATTGAATTGATAACATTGATCAAAAAGGTAATGTACTTAAAATAGATCTAAAAATCTGCAATTCTAGTTGTATATGTGAACAGATCAATTTACTATTTCAATTTAACCATTGAAGCATCAAGTCTCTTAACTAAGTAGGACTTAAAAGTCTTTTATAATTGAGATACATCCCAAGGAGTATCAAAAAGTTTGATCATACAAAGTACCATTGGATATGCCTAATACCTATTGACAAGCCAAGTGAGTGTTTGATCAAGGATGGTAGCATTAGATGCCAGATATTAAGTGACAAACTATTCATTTAAATTCTCTAACAAGGTCACACCTAACAATGTGTTTGTAACCTTTAATAGGGTTGGCTCTTCACCTAGCTCACTTCAGAAGAATGAAAATTTGGGTTGCCGGTCCCAGTGGTTTTTCCCTTAACATGGTTTCCATATTAAAAATCCATGTGTCAATGTGTTTATGAGTCATTACTTTATTGTTTTTCATGTCACATAAGTAAATCCAGATTGATCCGTATACACTAGTTATTTACTGTATTTCCGTAAATAGAAAGACTGCTAATCGGTAAAAGTAAGAATAAGGTTTAAAAGAGTAATGCGAGAAGTAGTTACGTGTTATTAATATTTCAAGGCAATCATCTTGTAGGAATGAAGATAACTAGAGGCATATAAATGTGGTAATAAGTTTTTGGGTTGATTTAAGGATTAATTTTTGAGGCCACTGATTCACCCCCCCCTCTTAGTTATTCTAACAATTGGTATTAAAGCTTGTGTGTTTAGAAGGAAGGTTTCAAGACCTAAGCTAAAGATCACAAGATGAACAGACGAGATGTGCCCGAGTTGAACAAAGACAACTTTGCTTCATGAAAAAGCAGGATAAGACTCCACTTATCAAGTATTGGAAATGATGTTACTCAATACTTAGATCCTGAATATGTGTTTCCCACAAGAGCACTCATAGTTAAACAAATGAGTGAGAAGCATGAGCACAATTGCATGATAATAGAGCTTGCTTCCTTACTCTCCGATGTTGAATTTGAAGATGTAAAAACATGCACAACTACAAAGAAGATGTGGGATAAATTGAAGCTTGTACATATTGGTTATATTAATGTTCTGAGAGCCAAGGCAGAAAGCCTTAGAGGAAAGTTTGATGATCTCAGAATGAAAGAAGGTGAAAACACCACATACATCACATAGTACAACACAAGAATCAAAGAGGTAGTCAATGCTACTTGAGGAGTTAAAGGTGTATTAGATGAAGAGACAGTGGTAAGTAAAATTCTAAGAACCTTACTGCCTACTTATGCTATTAGAGTATCAGCAGTACAAGAAATGAGAGCAGTGGCAAATAACAATGTTACTCTAGATAGTTTGATTGGAAGACTGATTTCATTTGAGATGAATAACTTTGTTAATAGTGTCTTACCAAACATAGAGTTTGCATTCAAATCTTCTTTGAGAATAAGTAAATCAAGTCATAAACACACTATGATAAAAGATAGTGAAAATGAAATTGAAGAAGAAGACCTTGATGAAATTGAAGCACTTATGGCTAGAAGAATGCAAAGAGGAAAAGGTTAATACAAAGGTAAATTACCACTTGTATGTTTTAATTGTAAAGAGATTGGACAGTTTGATCCAAGATGTCCTAACAGAAGAAAATATGACATAAGTAATGACAAGTCATTTGAAAATAAGTTTGACAGAGGTGATAACCGAGATTACAGAAGAAACTGACAATAAAAAAGAAGAGATACCTATGACTACAAGGAAAAAGGAAAGAAGGCCAGTTACCTGGCTACATGCAAAGATGAAGATAATGACACTAAATCTGATGAAGACATCGAGATGGTATTTGTGGCAATAAAAGATCATTCAAATGAAGATGAAAGGTATCTAGAAACTGCATTCATATCTAAAGTTAGAAAGAATGATATCTAGATCATAGATAGTGGCTGCACTCACCTCATGACCGGTGACATAGAAAATTTTAATACTTTTGAGTATTATAATGGTGGTACAGTAAGAATGGGTAATGAGACACCTTGTCAAGTTGAAGGTAAAGGAACTATAATGTTGAATAACATGATAAAATGTGAAAATGCTTATTGGGTGAAAGGATTGAATTATAATCTATTGAGTGTTTCTCAGCTGAATAATTCAGGTCACCGAGTAGCATTTGAGAATAAGAAGGCAAAGATCTTCAATGAATCAAGAAGATTGATCAGAACTGGTGAACATACCAAAGGTAACTTATTCTATTTGAATGATACTGACACCACTTGCTTAATCGCTAGAAATAAAGACATATGGTTGTGGTATAAAAGATTGTGTCATGTAAATTTTGACAACATGATAAAGATAAGAAAAAAGAGAAATGTAAGAGGCTTACTGAGCATGTCAAAGCCAGACAATATCATGTGCAAAAATTGTCAAAAAGGTAAGATGACAAAGTCTAGTTTCAAAAGAAAAACCCATAGATCTGATGCTATTCTAGAATTAGTCTATACTGATCTATGTGGACCCATGAGGACAAAGAGTTACTATGGTAATAGATATTTCATTCTCTATGTTGATGATTACTTTAGAATGATGGCAGTTATGTTTCTAAAAGAAAAAATCAGAAGCATTCAATATTTTTAAATGGTACAAAGAAATGGTAGAAAAACAAAGTGGTAAGGAATTGAAATGCTTAAGATCAGATAAACGGGGGAATTTATTTCAGTTGAATTCACTAACTTTTGCAATGAGCATGGAATCAAAAGACAGGTCTCTGCACTGAGAACACCACAACAAAATGAAATTTTGAAAGAAGGAACAGAGCCATTGTTGATTGTGCAAGGACACTGATGATAGATAAAGGCATCTCTCAAATCTTCTAGAGGGAAGCTCTTAGTACTGCTATTTACACATTGAACAGAGTACAATTGAAGAAAGATACCAAGAAGACACCCTATGAGCTATGGTATGGTTACATATCCAATGTAAGTTACTTAAAGATCTTTGGTAGTCAATTTTATATCTTAAAAGATGATAGAAATGGAAGGCTTGACTCCAAAAGTGATGAAGGTATCTTTCTAGGGTATTCCACCAAGAACAAGGCTTATAAATGTCTCAATAAAGCCTCTAACAAAATTTTTGAAAGTGAAAATGTAAAGATAGATGAATTTGCAGAGAAGAATCAAAAGGAAAGCACAAAAGAACTAGAGGACTACAAAAAGTTTGTTTACAATGAAGAACCTAACACTCTCCCCGAAAAATAATTATAGCTCTTGAGCAACATAATATTGCAACAGAGCATCATACTGCAAATACCGAAAAATAATATATTGCTTAAGATAATGTACCAAGCAATGGAGATCAGAATGAAGGACAAAATGATGATCAAGATGATAGATAAAGAATTGAACCTGTACTTTCCAACTATGTCAGAAGGAACCATCCACAAAACCAGATCATAAGAGACAAGAAGGATGGTATGAGAACCAGAAGTAAGTCTCTAAACACAAGATATCTAATTTGTGATTTTGAGCCATAATTTGTTAATGCTGCACTTCATAATGAAGAATGGATTAGTGCTATGAATTAAGAAATTGAGCAGATTGAGAAAAATAAGACTTGGACACTTTTACCGAGACCAGATGACAAGAATTTCATCGGTACCAAATGGATATTTAGAAATAAGCTGAATGAGAATGGAATAGTCACCAAAAACAAAGAAAGACTAGTATGGAAGGGGTATGCACAAGAAGAAGGGATTGACTATGGAGAAGCCTTTGCACCCGTTTCTAGGCTAGAAGGAGTGAGAATATTAGTTTCTTATGCTACATTTAAAGGATTCAAGGTATACTAGATGGATGTCAAGAATGCATTACTAAATGGAATACTTGAGTAAGAGGTATACATTGAGCAACCCGAAGGGTTTGTTGAACTAGAAAAGAGGAACATGGTATGTAGACTACACAAAGCCTTTTATGGATTGAAACAAGCACCGAGAGCCTAGTATGAAAGACTTCATTCCTATCTCATAAGTATTGGATTTGTAAGAAATAGTGAAAACAATAATATTTATTTGAAGGAAGATACTGATGCTAACATTTTTGATTGCTTAAATATTCATTGATGACATCATATTTGGAGGTAATGATATGCTATGCAAATCATTTTCCAATGAAATGAGAAAAGAGTTTGAGATGTCTATGTTTGGAGAGATCAAGTTCTTTCTTGGTCTACAGATCATACAACAAGATGAAGACATTTTCATTAAAAAATCCAAATACATCAAGGAAGTGCTGAAAATATTCAAGATGGAAGATTCCAAGCCAGTTGGAACACCGATGGAAACTAGATGTAAGCTGACAAAGGAGGAAAAGTTACTTGAGATAAATCAGACTTTGTAGAGATCAATGATTGACAAACTCATGTATGTTGTACATACTAGACCAGATATTGCACATCTAGTAAGAATAGATTCAAGATTTTTTTCTAATCCCAGGGAATCACATATGATTGTTATGAAAAGAATCCTAAGATATCTAAAGAATACCAAGGACTATGGCTTATGGTATAGAAGAGAAGGAAAATTTGAACTTAAGGTCTTTACTAACGTTGATTGGGCTAGAAACATTGATGACCGAAAGAGCACAACTGGAGGAGCATTCTTTATGGGTGACAGACTTGTCACATGGATTAGCAAGATGCAAGGATGCATCTCTCAGTCTAGTGCATAAGCAAAGTATGTTGCTGCTACTACAAAATACTCAAATATTGCATGGATCAAACAGTTATTGGAAGGTATGAATATGAAAATTCTTGAACCAGTAATTATCTATTGTGATAATACCAGTGCATTTAACATTTCCAAGGATCTAGTCATGCATGCTAAGACAAAGCATATTGCTATCAAGTATCATTATTTGAGAGAACAAGTTCAAGAAAAGGAGGTGATACTTGAGTATGTGCAATCAAAGGAACAATTAGCTGATATCTTTACCAAGCCACTGCCCAAGCATACATTTGAGTATTTGAGAAATTGACTAGGGGTCAGACCCTTGTCTACTAATCAGTAAGATTACTAGAAGGCTGCATCAGCCTACATATTATCAGAATATCATTCATGTTGATGGAATCAAAGAGATAGACTTCATAGATACATCTATACACAGCAAGGTATTTATCTACACCAAGCACCAGAGTTGTTGTATTGCTGATGGATTGGGAAGAAGAAAGATTTTACATCTATCCAGTGAAGGGATTGAAGACAGAAAGAGAGCTGCAAAAATCAAATCTAAGCTATGTGAGCTTATCGAGGACCAGATATTTGTATAAGTTATAGTACATAAGATTGGTAGTTTGACAAACTTCAACTGTTATATTTCATATTGTATTAGTGATAATATAGTGTGATAATGTAGTGTGTTTCCATCAATGCCAAAGGGAGAGATTGATGAACTATAACTGATTGAATGTTTGAAGATGTTAAGTTGATGATCACCGAGACACAGAAAGTTAATGTAAGGCATTAAATTAGCTAATATATTGTATTTTCATTGATGTCAACTTGATATAATCTATACGGTCATGTACATACTGCTAAAGACTTCAAAGCACCAATAAATCAAAGGCTATGCTATCAGTACTGCATAAAAGTTAAGTATTCACAAAGTGACTGTATACACCGATGGAGTGCACACCGATGGACATAGTAAACCAACAAGATCAAAGTCATAGTCTTACCTAACAAGAAAAAGCACAAAATTACCAATGAGAAAAGTCACAGTGTTACCCGACGAGAAAAAATACAAAATTACTATCGAGCAAAGTCACAGTGTTAACCGACGAGCAAAGAACAATGTAACCCAATGGAAAAAATTACATTATTTCCTGATGGATAGACAAAATTGACAGATGGAGATCCCTAAGACAACTAAAGTCTCACCGACATAATAGTCAGTTGTCATCGATGACTAACTGAAGTATTGACCGAAAAAACAAAGAGTTCAAAAATGACAAAAGACTTAGCTGTCAAGATTTGAATATAGACTTAATTGGTAATTATAATTGTTTTAGTCGACAAGATACACCCAGAGATAAGTAAAGGATTTAGAGCTTTTTTGTCCATTTGGCAAGAAGATCTCTACGAGATAAAACATGAGTTTTTCTTTAAATATAATTGGCAAGAATTATGGATCACGCCAAGATCAAGAAAGCCAAGAAATGGTGAAATCATGTCTATTTAAGGGACAAGATAATTCAATGTGAATTAGGGGAGTGACAAGAAAATAGACGCTGAAGAGATTCTGAAGGAGAAGAAATTCTTCATTCAGACCTGATCAATCAAGCTGAGGAAAGAGCTAAATTATGTAGACACCGACGAACAATGATACAACATCACAGAGAATAATATTGTGGAGCAAAGGTATTGAATTGATAACATTGATTAGAAAGGTAATGTACTTACAATAGATCTGAAATCTGCAATTCTAGTTGTATATGTGAACAAATCAATTTATTGTTTCAATTTAACCATTTTGCATCAAGTCTCTTAACCGAGCAGGACTTAAAAGTCTTTTCTAATTGAGATATACCCCAAGGAGTATCCAAAAGTTTGATCATACAAAGTAGCATTGGATATGCCCAATACCTATTGACAGGCTAAGTGAGTGTTTGATCAAGGATGGTAGCATTAGATGCTAGATACTAAGTGAAAAATTATTCATTTAAATCCTCTAACAAGGTCACACCTAACAGTGTATTTGTAACCTTTAACAGGGTTGGCTCTTCACTGAGCTCACTTTAGAAGAGTAAAAATTTGGGTTACCTGTCCCAGTGGTTTTTCCCTTAACAGGGTTTCCACGTTAAAAATTCTTGTGTCAATGTGTTTATGAGTCATTAATTTATTGTTTTCATGTCACATAAGTAAATTTATATTGATTGGTATACACTAGTTATTTACTGTATTTCGGTAAATAGAAATACTGCTAATCTGTAAAAGTAAGAATAAGGTTTTAAAGAGTAATGCGAGAAGTAGTTATGTGTTATTAATATTTCAAGGCAATCATCTTGTAGGAATGAAGATATCTAGAGGCTTATAAATGTGGTAATAAGTTTTTGGGTTGATTTAAGGATTAATTTTTGAGGCCACTAATTCACCCCCCTCCACTCAGTTATTCTAACAATTGGTATCAAAGCTTGTGTGCTTAGATGGAAGGTTTCAAGACCTAAGATAAAAATCACAAGATGAACATACAAGATGTGCCCAAGTTGAACAAAGACAACTTTGCTTCATGGCATAGGAGGATAAGACTCCACTTATCAGGCATTGGAAATGATGTTACTCAATACTTAGATATTGAATATGTGTTTCCGACCAGAGCACTCACAGTTGAACAAATGAGAGAGAAGCATGAGCACAACTGCATGATAATAGAGCTTCCTTCCTCACTCTTTGATGTTGAATTTGAAGATTTGAAAACATGCACAACTGCAAAGCAGATGTGGGATAAATTGAAGCTTGTACATGGTGGTGATATAAATGTTCTGAGAGCCAAGGAAGAAAACCTTAGAGGAAAGTTTGATGATCTCAGAATGAACGATGGTGAAAACATCACATAGTACAATACAAGAATCAAAGAGGTAGTCAATGCTATCTGAGGAGTTGGAGGTGTACTAGATGAAGAGATAGTGGTAAGTAAAATTCTAAGAACCTTACTACCTACTTATGGTATTAGAGTATCTTCCATACAAGAAATGAGAACAGTAGCAAAAAACAATGTTACTCTAGATAGTTTGATTGGAAACTGATTTCATTTGAGATGAATAACTTTGATAATAGTGTCTTACCAAACATAGAGTCTGCATTCAAATATTCTTTGAGAATAAGTAAATCAAGTCATAAACACACTATGAGAAAATATTGTGAAAGTGAAAGTGAAGAAGAAGATCTTGATGAAATTGAATCACTTACGGCTAGAAAAATGTAGAGAGGATAAGGTGAATACAAAGGTAAATTACCACTTGTATGTTTTAATTGTAAAGATATTAGAAACTTTGCTGCAAGATGTCCTAATAGAAGAAAATATGACATAAGTGATGACAAGTCATTTGAAAATAAGTTTGACAGAGGTGATAACCAAGATTACAGAAGAAACTGACAATAAGAAAGAAGAGATACCCGAGACTACAAGGACAATGGAAAGAAGGTAAGTTACCTAGCTACATTCAAAGATGAAGATAATGGCACCGAATCTGATGAAGACATTGAGATGGTGTTTGTGGCAGTAAAAGATCATTTAGATGAAGATGAAAGGTATCTAGAAACTACACTCATATCTAAAGTTAGAAAGAATGATATCTGGATCATAGATAGTTGCTGCACTCACCACATGACCGGTGACATAGAAAAGTTTAATACTTTTGAGTATTATAATGGTGGTACAGTAAGAATACGTAATGACACACCTTGTCCAGTTGAAGGTAAAGGAACTATAATGTTGAATAACCTGATAAAATGTGAAAATTCTTATTGGGTGAAAGGATTGAATTATAATATATTGAGTGTTTCTTAGCTGAATAATTTAGGTCATTGACTAGCATTTGAGTATAAGAAGGAAAAGATCTTCAATGAATCAGGAAGATTGATCAGAATTGGTGAACAGACCAAAGGTAACTTATTCTATTTGTATGATATTGACACCACTTGTTTAATGGCTAGAAATGAAGACATATGGTTGTGGCATAAAAGATTGTGTCATGTGAATTTCAACAACATGATAACGATAGGAAAAAAGAGAAATGTAAGAGGCTTAGCGAGCATGTCAAAGCCATATAATATCATGTGCAAAAATTGTCAATAAGTTAAGATGACAAAGTCTAGTTTCAAAAGAAAAACCCATACATCTGATGCTATTCTAGAATTAGTCCATACTGATCTATGTGGATCCATGAGGACAAAGAGTTACTATGGTGATAGATATTTCATTCTCTTTGTTAATAATTACTCTAGAATGATGAGAGTTATGTTTCTAAAAGATAAATCAGAAGCATTCGATATGTTTAAATGGTAGAAAAACAAAGTGGTAAGGAATTGAAATGCTTAAGATCAGATAGAGGAGGGGAATTTATTTTAGATGAATTCACTAACTTTTGCAATGAGCATGGAATCAAAAGACAAGTCTTTGCACTGAGAATACCACAACAAAATGGAATTGTTGAAAGAAGGAATAGATCCATTGTTGATTGTGCAAGGACACTGATGATAGAGAAAGGCATCACTCAAATATTTTGGAGGGAATATGTCAGTACTATTGTTTACACATTGAACAAAGTACAATTGAAGAAAGACACCAAGAAGACACCCTATGAGCTATGGTATGGTTAAACACCCAATGTAAGTTACTTAAAGATCTTTGGTAGTCAATGTTATATCTTAAAAGATGATAGAAATGGAAGGCTTGAACCAAAAAGTGATGAAGGTATATTTCTAGGGTATTCCACCAAGAGAAAGGTTTATAAATGTCTCAATAAATCCTCTACCAAACTTGTTGAAAGTGCAAATGTAAAGATAGATGAATTTGCAGAGAAGAATCAAAAGGAAAGCACAAAAGCACCAAAAGACTACAACAAGTTTGTTTACAATGAAGAACGTGACACTCTCCCCAAAAAACAATTATAGCTCCTCAGTAACATAATATTGCAACCGAGCATCATACTGCGAATACCAAACAATATTATATTGCTCAAGATAATGTACCAAGCGATGGAGATCAAAATGAAGGAAAAAATGATGATCAAGATGATAGACAAAGAATTGAACCTATACTTTCCAAGTATGTAAGAAGGAACCATCCACAAAACCAGATCATAGGAGACAAGAAGGATGGTATGAGAACCAAAAGTAAGTCTCTAAACACAAGATGTCTAATTTGTGATTTTGAGCCACAATCTATCAATGCTGCACTTGATAATGAAGAATGGATTAGTTTTATGATTGAAGAAATTGAGCATATTGAGAAAAACAAGACATTGACACTTGTACTGAGACCAGATGACAAGAATTTCATCGGTACCAAATGGATATTTAGAAATAAGCTGAATGAGAATGGAGTAGTCACCATAAACAAAGCAAGACTAGTATGCAAGGGGTATGCACAAGAAGAAGGGATTGACTATGGATAATCCTTTGCACCCATTTCTAGGCTAGAAGCAGTGAGAATATTACTTTCTTATGCTGCATTTAAAGAATTCAAGGTATACCAGATGGATGTCAAGTCTACAGTCCTAAATGGAATACTTGAGGAAGAGGTATACATTGAGCAACCTGAAGGGTTTGTTGATCCATACAAGAGCAACATGGTATGTAGAATACACAAAGCCTTGTATGGATTGAAACAAGCACCAAGAGCCTGGAATGAAAGACTTCATTCCTATCTCATAAGTATTGGATTTGTAAGAACTAGTGAAAATAGTAATATTTATTTGAAGGAAGATACTGTTAGAATTAATCTTTCCTTGGTTGAAAATATGTAATTAAAAGGATAAACCAAGGTATCCTTATTTGTATTTGTCCTCTAGTCCATGTAAAAGGACATGTCACTATTTTGTATTTCCTTTAATAAGGAAAATAGATATTCCTCCTTAAGAGGAATCACACATTTGTCACACACACAATATGAATGTGGCATCCATAGGAGAAGGGAGTTACATGCAAAATCCTCCACTCATCTCTACTTAAGAGATGTCTCTCACACACTTGCTTCAATAAT
>MU227098.1:182678-193918 GCA_018584345.1 Thuja plicata | reverse complement strand
TTGAAGTGCTTTGTGGTTGATCTTGAAATCTTTCTCTCCTTTGGTTTATGGTAAATCTTCTAACATTTCATTTTCTTGGATTACTTCTTGTTTATGTTTTCATTCTTTTCATTCTTCTTACAGATACTAATGCTAACATTTTGATTGCTAAAATATTTGTTGATGACATCACATTTGGAGGCAATAATATGCTATGCAAATCATTTGCAAATGAAATGAGAAAAGAGTTTGAAATGTCTATGTTTGGAGATATCAAGTTCTTTCTTGGTCTATAGATCATACAACAAGATGAAGGCATTTACCATACACAATCCAAATACATCAAGGAAGTGCTGAAAATATTAAAGATGGAAGATTCCAAGCCAGTTGGAACACCGATGGAAACTAGATGTAAGCTGACAAAGGAGGACAAGTCACCTGAGGTAAATCAGACTTTGTAGAGATCAATGATTGACAAACTCATGTATGTTGTACATACTAGACTAGATATTGCACATGTAGTAAGAATAGTTGCAAGATTTTCTGCTAATCCTAGGGAATCACATATGACTATTGTGAAAAGAATCCTAAGATATCTAAAGAATACTGAGGACTATGGATTATGGTATAGAAGAGAAGGCAAATTTGAACTTAAGGTCTTTATCAACGCTGATTGGGCTAGAAACATTGATGACCAAAAGAGGACAACTGGATGAGCATTCTTTATGGGTGACAGAATTGTCACATGGATCAAAAAGATGCAAGGATGCATCTCTCAGTCTATTGCAGAAGAAAAGTATGTTTTTTCTGCTGCAAACTTCTAAAATATTGCATGGATCAAACAGTTATTGGAAGGTATGAATATGAAAATTCTTGAATCACTAATTGTCTATTGTGATAATACCAGTGCATTTAACATTTCCAAGAATCCAGTCATGCATGCTAAGACAAAGCATATTGCTATCAAGTATCATTATTTGAGAGAACAAGTTCAAGAAAAGGAGGTGATACTTGAGTATGTGCAATCAAAGGAACAATTAGCTGATATCTTCACCAAGCCACTGCCCAAGGATACATTTGAGTACTTGAGAAAGAGACTAGGGGTTAGACCCTTGTCTACTAATCAGTAAGATGACTAGAAGGCTGCATCAACTTACATATTATCAGAATATCAATCATGTTGATGCAAACAAAGAGATGGACTTCAAAGATACATCTGTACACAACAAGGTATTTATCTACACCAAGCACCAGAGTTGTTGTATTGCTGATGGATTGGGAAATTCAAGGTATATATTGAATGGATAGAAAGGATTGTTTGGCATTATTGTCAAATATTTGTTTGGCATTGTTGTCAAAGGGAGATATTATATCCATTATCACATTATCCAAAGGGAGAGATGTAACCAGAAAGGGAGAGTGCATACAAAGGGAGAGATTGTTGACAAGAGAGAAAATAGACATCAAAAGAAAAGAATAGTCAAAAGGAGGGAGTTTGACACAAGAAGAGAACACATCACATCAGAAGAAGAAAGATTCTACATCTATCCAGTGAAGGGATTGAAGACAGAAAGAGAGCTGCAAGAATCAAATCTAAGCTATGTGAGCTTATCGAGGACCAAATATTTGTATTGGTTATAGTACATAAGATTGGTAGTTTGATGAACTTCAACTATTATATTTCATATTGTATTAGTGATAATATAGTGTGATAATGTAGTGTGTTTCCATTAATGCCAAAGGGAGAGATTGTTGACCTATAACTGATTGAATGTTTGAAGATGTTAAGTTGATGATCACCAAGATACAAAAAGTTAATGCAAGACATTAAATCAGTTAATGTATTGTATTGTCATTGATGTCAACTTGATATAATCTATACGGTCATGTACATACTGCTAAAGAATTCAAATAACCAATGAATCAAAAGCTATGCTATCAGTACTGCATAAAAGTTAAGTATTCACAAAGTGACTGTATAAACCGACAGAGTGCACACCAAAGGACAGAGTAAACCAATGAGATCACAGTCACAGTGTTACCCGACAAGAAAAAGCACAACATTACCGACGAGCAAAAGCACAGTGTTAGTCGACGAGAAAAAGCACAAAATTACCATCGAGAAAAGTCACAGTGTTAACCGACGAGCAAAGAATAGTGTAACCCGATGAACAAAATCATAGTATTTCCTGACGGATAGGCAAAACTGATAGACGGAGATCCCTAAGACAACTACACTCTCACTGATAGAATAGTCAGTTATCACCGATGACTAACTGAAGTATTGACCAAAAAAATAAAGAGTTCAAAAATGACAAAAGGCTTAGTTGTCAAGATTTAAATATAGACTTAACTGGTAATTATAATTGTTTTAGTCGACAAGATAAAGCCAGAGATAAGTAAAGGATTTAAAGCTTTTTTGTCCAGTTGGCAAGAAGATCTCTATAAGATAAAACATGAGTTTTGCTTTAAATCTAATTGGCAAGAATTATGGATCACACCAAGATCAAGAAAGCCAAGAAACGGTGAAATTATGTCTATATAAGAGACAAGATAATTCAATGGGAATTAGGGGAGTGACAAGAGAATAGATGCTGAAGAGATTCTGAAGGAGAAGAAAGTCTTCATTCAGACCTAATCAATCAAGCTGAGGAAAGAGCTAAATTCTGCAGACACTGATGAATAGCGATACAACATCACAAAGCATAATAGTGTGGAGCAAAGGTATTGAATTGATAACATTGATCAGAAAGGTAATGTACTTACAATAGATCTCAAAATCTGCAATTCTAGTTATATATGTGAACATATCAATTTATTGTTTCAATTTAACCATTTTGCATCAAGTCTCTTAATTGAGTAGGACTTAAAAGTATTTTTTAATTGAGATACATCCCAAGGAGTATTAAATATTTTGATCATACAAAGTGGCATTGGATATTCCTAATACCTATTGATAGGCTAAGTGAGTGTTTGATCAAGGATGGTAGCATTAGATGCCAGATACTAAGTGATAAACTATTCATTTAAATCCTCTAACAAGGTCACACCGAATAGTGTGTTTGTAACCTTTAACAGTGTTGGCTCTTCACCGAGCTCACTTTAGTAGAGTGAAAATTTGGGTTACCAGTCCCAGTGCTTTTTCCCTTAATAGGGTTTCCACATTAAAAATCTATGTGTCAATGTGTTTATGAATCATTACTTTATTGTTTTTCATGTCACATAAGTAAATCTGGATTGATCGATATACACTAGTTATTTACTGTATTTCGATAAATAGAAAGACTGCTAATCTGTAAAAGCAAGAATAAGGTTTGAAAGAGTAATGTGAGAAGTAGTTATGTGTTATTAATATTTCAAGGCAATTATCTTGTAGGAATGAAGATAACTAGAGGCTTATAAATGTGGTAATAAGTTTTTGGGTTGATTTAAGGATTAATTTTTGAGGCCACTGATTCACCCCCCCTCTCAGTTATTCTAACAATTGGTATCAAAGCTTGTGTGCTTAGATGGAAGGTTTCAAGACCTAGGATAAAAATCACAAGATGAACAGACGAGATGTGCCCAAGTTGAAACATGACAACTTTGATTCATGGCAAAGCAGGATAAGACTCCACTTATCAGGTATTGGAAATGATGTTACTCAATACTTAGATATTGAATATGTGTTTCCCATAGGAGCACTCATAGTTGAAAAAATGAGAGAGAAGCATGAGCACAATTGCATGATAATAGAGCTTGTTTCCTCACTCTCCAATGCTGAATTTGAAGATGTGAAAACTTGCACAACTGCAAAGCAGATGTGAGATAAATTGAAGCTTGTACATGGTGGTGATATAAATGTTCTGAGAGCTAAGGCAGAAAACCTTAGAGGAAAGTTTGATGATCTCAGAATGAAAGAAGGTGAAAATGTCACTTAGTAAAACACAAGAATCAAAGAGGTAGTCAATGCTATCCAAGGAGTTGGAGGTGTACTAGATGAAGAGACAGTGGTAAGTAAAATTCTAATAACCTTATTGCCTACTTATTCTATTAGAGTATTTGCCATACAAGAAATGAGAGCAGTAGCAAAAAAAATTGTTACTCTAGTTAGTTTGATTGGAAGACCTTTTTCATTTGAGATGAATAACTTTGATAATAGTATCTTACCAAACATAGAGTCTCCATTCAAATCTTCTTTGAGAATAAGTAAATCAAGTCATAAACACACTATGAGAAAAGATAGTGAAAGTGAAAGTGAAAGTGAAGAAGAAGATCTTGATGAAATTGAAGCACTTATGGCTAGAAGAATGTAGAGAGGCAAAGGTAAATACAAAGGTAAATTACCACTTGTATATTTTAATTGTAAAGAGATTGGAAACTTTTTTGCAAGATGTCCTAATAGAAGAAAAGATGATAGAAGTAATGATAGATCATTTAAAAAGAAGTTTGACAGAGGTGATGATTGAGATTATAGAAGCAATCGACAATTAGAAAAAAGAGATACCTGAGACTACAATGACAAAGGAAAGAAGGCCAGTTGCCTAGCTACATGCAAAGATAAAGATACTGACACCGAATCTGATGAAGCCATCAAGATGGTGTTTGTGGCAGTAAAAGATGATTCAGATGAAGATGAAAGGTATGTAGAAACTGCACTCATATCTAAGGTTAGAAAGAATGATATCTGGATCATAGATATTGGCTGCACTCACCACATGACCGGCAACATAGAAAAGTTTAATACTTTTGAGTATTATAATGGTGGTACAGTAAGAATGGGTAATGACACACCTTGTCAAATTGAAGGTAAAGGAACTATAATGTTGAATAACTTGATAAAATGTGAAAATGATTATTGGGTGAAAGAATTGAATTATAATCTATTAAGTGTTTCTCAACTGAATAATTCATGTCACCGAGTAGCATTTGAGAATAAGGAGGCAAAGATCATCAACGAATCAGGAAGATTGATCAAAATTGGTGAATAGAAAAAAGGTAACTTATTCTATCTGAATGATACTGAAACCACTTGCTTAATGGCTAGAAACAAAGACATATGGTTATGGCATAAAATATTGTTTCATGTAAATTTTGACAACATGATAAAGATAAGCAAAAAGAGAAATGTAAGAGGCTTACTGAGCATGTCAAAGCAAGACAATATCATGTGCCAAAATTGTCAAAAAGGTAAGATGAAAAAGTCTAGTTTCAAAAGAAAAACCCATACATCTGATGCTATTCTAGAATTAGTCCATACTGATCTATGGTGATAGATATTTCATTCTCTTTATTGATGATTACTCTAGAATGATGACAGATATGTTTCTAAAAGACAATTAAGAAGCATTCAATATGTTTAAATGGTACAAAGCAATGGTAGAAAAACAAAGTGGTAAGGAATTGAAATGCTTAAGATTAGATTAAGGAGGGTAATTTATTTCAGATGAATTCACTAACATTTGCAATGAGCATGGAATCAAAAGACAAGTCTCTGCATCGAGAACACCACAACAAAATGGAATTGCTAAAAGAAGGAACAGATCCATTGTTGATTGTGCAAGGACATTGATGATAGAGAAAGGTATCACTCAAATATTTTGGAGGGAATATGTCAGTACTATTGTTTACACATTGAACATAGTACAATTGAAGAAAGACACCAAGAAGACACCCTACGAGCTATGGTATGGTTACACACCCAATGTAACTTACTTAAAGATCTTTGGTAGTCAATGTTATATCTTAAAAGATGATAGAAATGGAAGCCTTGAACCAAAAAGTGATGAAGGTATCTTTCTAGGGTATTCCACCAAGAGAAAAGCTTATAAATGTCTCAATAAAGCCTCTAACAAAATTGTTGATAGTGCAAATGTAAAGATAGATGAATTTGCATAGAAGAATGAAAAGGAAAGCAAAAAAGCACCAAAGGACTACAACAAGTTTGTTTACAATGAAGAACCTAACGATGGAGATCAAAATGAAGGACAAAATGATGATCAAGATGATAGACAAAGAATTGAACCTGTACTTGCCAAGTATGTCAGAAGGAACCATCCACAAAACCAGATCATAGGAGACAAGAAGTCTGGTATGAGAACCAGAAGTAAGTCTCTAAACACAAGATGTTTAATTTGTGATTTTGAGCCACAATCTGTCAATGATGCACTTGATAATGAAGAATGGATTAGTGCTATGAATGAAGAAATTGAGCAGATTGAGAAAAACAAGACATGGACACTTGTACTGAGACCAGATGAAAAGAATGTCATCAGTACCAAATGGATATTCAGAAATAAGCTGAATGAGAATGGAGAAGTCACCAGATACAAAGAAAGAATAGTATGCAAGGGGTATGCACAAGAAGAAGTGATTGAATATGGAGAAACCTTTGCACCCATTTCTAGGCTAGAAGGAGTGAGAATATTACTTTCTTATGCTGCATTTATAGGATTCAAGGTATACTAGATGGATGTCAAGTTTGCATCCTAAATGGAATACTTGAGGAAGAGGTATACATTGAGCAACCAGAAGGGTTTGTTGATCTAGACAAGAGGAACATGGTATGTAGACTAAACATAGCCTTGTATGGATTGAAACAAGCACCAAGAGCTTGGTATGAAAGACTTCATTCCTATCTCATAAGTATTGGACTTGTAAGAACTAGTGAAAATAATAATCTTTATTTGAAGGAAGATACTAATGCTAACATTTTGATTGCTGAAATATTTGTTGATGACATCATATTCGGAGGCAATGATATGCTATGCAAATCATTTGAAAATGAAATGAGAAAAGAGTTTGAGATGTCTATGTTTGGAGAGATCAAGTTCTTTCTTGGTCTACAAATCATACAACAAGATGAAGGCATTTTCCTTACACAATCCAAATACATCAAGGAAGTGCTAAAAATATTCAAGATGGAAGATTCCAAGCCAGTTGGAACACTGATGGAAACTGGATGTAAGCTGAAAAAGGAGAACAAGTCACTTGAGGTAAATTAGACTTTGTATAGATCAATGATTGACAAACTCATGTATGTTGTACATACTAGACCAGATACTACACATGTAGTAGGAATAGTTGCAAGATTTTTTGCTAGTCCCAGGGAATCACATATGACTGATATGAAAAGAATCCTAAGATATCTGAAGAATACCAAGTACTATGGCTTATGGTATATAAGAGAAGGCAAATTTGAACTTAAGGTCTTTACCTATGCTGATTGGGCTGGAAACATTGATGACTGAAAGAGCACAACTGGAGGAGCATTCTTTATGGGTGACAGACTTGTCACATGGATCAACAAGAAGCAAGGATGCATCTCTTAGTCTACTCTAGAAGTAGAATATGTTGCTGCTACTGCAAATTACTCAAATATTGCATGGATCAAATAGTTACTAGAAGGTTTGAATATGAAAATTCTTGAACGTGTAATTATCTATTGTGATAATACCAGTGCAATTAACATTTCTAAGAATCCAGTTATGCATGCTAAGACAAAGCATATTGCTATCAAGTATCATTATTTGAGAGAATAAGCTAAAGAAAAGGAGGTGATACTTGAGTATGTGCATTCAAAGGAACACTTAGCTGATATCTTCACCAAGCCACTGCCCAAGGTTACATTTGAGTACTTGAGAAAGAGACTAGGGGTCAGACCCTTGTCTACTCATCAGTAAGATGACTAGAAGGCTACATCATCCTACATATTATCAGAATCTCATTCATGTTGATGCTGGAAAATAGAGGGAATTCAAAGATACATTTGTACACAATAAGGTATTTATCTAGACCAAGCACCAGAGTTGGTGTATTGCTGATGGATTGGGAAATTCAAGGAATATATTGAATGGATAGAAAGGATTGTTTGGCATTACTGTCAAATATTTAATTGTAATTGTTGTCAAAGGGAGATATTATATCCATTATCACATTATCCAATGGGAGAGATGTTAACAGAAAGGAAGAGTACATACAAAGGGAGAGATTGCTGACAAGAGAGAAAAGAGACATCAAAATAAAATAACAGTCAAAGGGAGAGAGTTTGACACAAGAAGAGAATAAATCACATTAGAAGAAGAAACATTCTGCATCTATCCAGTGAACAGATTGAAGACAGAAAGAGAGCTGCAAGAATCAAATGTAAGCTCTGTGAGCTTACCGAGGACTAGATATGTGTATCGGTTATAGTACATAAGATTTGTAGTTTGATGAACTTCAACTGTTATATTTCATATTGTATTAGTGATAATATAGTGTGATAATGTAGTGTGTTTCCATCAATGTCAAAGGGAGAGATTAGTGAACTATAACTGATTAAATGTTTGAAGATGTTAAGTTGATGATTACCAAGACACAAAAAGTTAATGCAAGACATTAAATCAGTTAATGTATTGTATTGCCATTGATGGCAACTTGATATAATCTTTATGGTCATGTACATACTGCTAAAGAATTCAAAGAACCAATGAATTAAAGGCTATGCTATTAGTAATGCATAAAAGTTAAGTATTCACAAAGTGAATGTATACACTGATAGAGTGAACACTGACAGACAGAGTAAACCAATGAGAGAAAAGTCACAGTGTTACCCGATGAGAAAAAGCATAGCATTACCGACGAGCAAAGTCACAGAGTTACCCAATGAGAAAAAGCATAGAATTACCAATGAGCAAAGTCATGCAGTGTTAACCAACAAGAAAAGTGTAGTGTAACCCAACGGACAAAATTACAGTGTTGCCTGACGGATAGACAACACCGACGGACGGAGATCCTGAAGACAACTGAAGTATCATCGATGGGACATGTAGATGTCACTGATGACTAATTGAAGTATTCACCCATAGAACAAAGAGTTGTAAAATGATAGAAGGCTTAGCTGTCAAGAGCTAAATATAGACTTTACTGGTAATTATGATTGTTTTAATTGACAAGATAAAGCCAGATATAAGTAAAGGATTTAAATATGTTTTGTCCAGTTGGCAAGAAGATCTCTATGAGATAAAAAAGGAGTTTTTCTTTAAATCTAATTAGCAAGAATTATGGATCACGCCAAGATCAAGAAAGCCAAGAAATGGTGAAATCATGTCTATACAATAGACAAGCTAATTCAATGTGAATTAGGGGAGTGACAAGAGAATAGATTCTGAAGGAGAAGAAAGTCTTCATTCAGACCTGATCAATCAAGCTGAGGAAAGAGATAAATTTTGCAGACACTGACGAACAATGATACATCATCACAGAGCAGAACAATGTGGAGCAAAGGTATTGAATTGATAACATTGATCAGAAAGGTAATGTACTTACAATAGATCTAAAAATCTACAATTCTAGTTGTATATATGAACAGATCAATTTATTGTTTCAATTTAACCATTGAAGCATCAAGTCTCTTAACCGAGAAGGACTTAAAAGTCTTTTCTAATTAAGATACATCTGAAGGAGTATCAAAAAGTTGTATCATACAAAGTAGCATTGGATATGCCTGATACCTATTGACAGGCCAAGTGAGTGTTTGATCAAGGATGGTAGCATTAGATGCTAGATACTAAGTGACAAACTATTCATTTAAATCCTCTAACAAGGTCACACCTAATAGTGTGTTTGTAACCTTTAACAGGGTTGGTTCTTCACCGAGCTCACTTTAGAAGAGTGAAAATTTGGGTTACCGGTCCTAGTGGTTTTTCCCTTAACAGGGTTTCCACATTAAAAATCCATGTGTCAACGTGTTTATGAGTCATTACTTTATTGTTTTGCATGTCACATATGTAAATCTGGATTGATTGGTATACACTAGTTATTTACTGTATTTTGGTAAATAGAAAGACTACTAATTAGTAAAAGTAAGAATAAGGTTTTGAAGAGTAAACCAAGCAGTAGTTATGTGTTATTAATATTTCAAGGCAATCATCTTGTAGGAATGAAGATAAATAGAGGCTTATAAATGTGGTAATAGGTTTTTGGGTTGATTTAAGGATTAATGCTTGAGGCCACTGATTCAACTCCCTCCCCTCTCATTTAATCTAAAAAAACCATCGGTAAATAATTTTAATTAATGATGAAAAGATGTTTATTTTGATCACCGCATTAATTACCATATTTCCCCTCGAGTGAAATGACATTTAAACATCACTTCTCATGATTTTTAGATCTGCGCCATGCACAGATTCCACATTCTCTGCTAGCTGTCATATCTACCACATCACTACCATGTCACCACTGCCTTTTCCTCCTCTCAGCTTTGAAAATATCCTTTGAACAATGAACTTTGAACTAAGAAAGATCAAAAATTAAGTTCAATTTGAGACAAGACACGACTACCCCTTGGGATGTCTAAATAGATAAAAATGAGCGGCAAGAAAGAAAGACTAAAGAAAACAACGATTGCTAAAATAAAAAGTATGTTGTAAGGCATAGTTGAACCTTGAACTTTGAACTAGCCTTAGTTCAAGATTCAAGTTCAACGGATAGACAAGCTTTGCAAAACATGCCGCTTAGTTTATGTGAAAATGACTAAAGAAAAAACATACAGCGGGGTGTTATTGAACCTTAAACCTTGAACTAGGCTAGTTCAAGATTCAAGTTCAACTAACAGGAGGAACATGCAAAGAACGGGAAACAACCAAACCGAAGCTAGCTCAAAAAATATTTAAAGGGGATTTTTGAAAGAATCTAGGTGATGATTAATGAACAAAAATCAGGGGTAACACACAGAAAGGAGGATATAAGTAATTTTGGATTGTATAGATCTACAAAGCAATGAAATACAATTTTGGATGTGCATCGATGGTGTTTTTCTAAAAGTCATTTTCAATTTATTGTGTGATAAGAATTGATGATGATCTTTGTTTCCTGGTAGTCTAATTCGTGAAAGCAATAGTCAAGTAGAAATTGCATTTCATCCTTGTTCATTTCTTAGTATTTTGAAATGAACATTTTTGTATGTAAGAGCTATATTTATCATTAAGCGTAGTTCTTGATGGTTATGGTGATATCTTATGAGTAGTGGAGGCTAAGGATAATATTTGTATGTTTATTATTTTTGACCCTTTATCTGTATGAAAAATTTAAGTTTTCTTTCAAAATATAAATTTGTATCATACAAGGGAGCTGCTCCTCTCAAATCTAGACTAAGATTGTTGTTTCTTCACGGTCTATCCAACTGTTGGGACATCTTTGTTACTTCCATTGGGCAAGTTTTTATAAATTTCAAAGTAACAAACCCATTTACCAATAGAATGAATGCAAATAATATATATTTGATATTCTCTCATAATAAT
>MU227098.1:169547-181309 GCA_018584345.1 Thuja plicata | reverse complement strand
AATTTAGTAACATTCAATCTCAATCTTACTTGACATTCTCTTTCCCATGTATTTCTTTGAGCATAGTGCAAGCTCAAGTTGAGTATCTTCTCTTGAAAATTGCTCATTTTCTTCAACTAAAAGCACTAAAATCACATCTTCTTAAGTTTGTGAAGGCATGTGATGTAGTAAAAATAACATTGCTATATTTCAAAGACAAACCATTTAACCACATAGCTTTAGCATCCTGTTTATCGACCATAATTCCAACTTCTGCTAGCTATTTAATGAGAGATCTTTGATTTCTTACGTCGTTAGACATAGTAATTTCATCTATCATCTTGACTCTAAATAACTGCAGCTTCAAAGAAAACTTTTCATTTGTAGCTTTTTCTTGCAAACAACTTATTTAGTTCATCCCAAATTTCTTTAGATAATTTTTCTAAATCAACATGATATAGTTCTAATTTTTTTTTGATGAATAGTGCCTTTTCAATTAATAAAATATCAAAGTTACATATCCACAAAAAAGGGGCTGAGGGATATAGAAATCACTCCGAAGAGTTCACACGGCCAAGCTGAAAATAGAGTACAACTATTCATTAAAAAAAGGCATAAATGCATTAAGTAGCAAGAGCAGTGGTAGAAGGAGGAGGATCTTTATCTTCAGAACCCCACACATCATTGGGGTTAATAGGAGGGTAGGGGAGCGACCATCCATCATCTTCAGCTTCTTCTTTATCTTTCTCTTTCACCCTGGGCAGAGAAATGGCTAAAGCCAGGTGGGGAAACTTGGAAGAGGTGGCAAGATGCCAATCAGAGCCACGACAAGAACCAGGAGCATCAGGAGGGGCAGACTGAGCCAGAGCTAGAGAACACCCAGAATTATGATGAGGTGGAGAAGTTAAGCAGTGCTGCCAACCATCACTGCCACCTCTCAGAGAGTGGTGGTGGGGTGCCTGAGACCATGGGGTGCGTGAGCAGCATGCTGAGGAGCTGCACCCACAGAAATGGCCTTTGGGAGGAGTACCTTCAGTAGAAATGGCATCAGGAGGAACCCTAGCAATAATGCAAGGAGCATTGCCCCAATGATTGAGTAGCTCCTGCAAGTGAGCCACTTCTAGAGCCACTTTATTGGCTTGAACTTGAATTTGCATCATAACATTATTACAAATGCAAGCCTTGTTATACAGAGAAACATTCGTATCAAGAAAGCTGTGAGAAAAAATAACAGCATTCCTATCTTTCCATAAAGTGAACAAAATCTCCATCCTGAAAGTATGCCAAATCTAGGTAAACTTGGAGGGAAGTCTAGGAGAATCTCCTAAGACAATCATGTGCCAAGAAAAAGGCTCAGGATGAAAGGGCTTGAAGAAATCATGAATCCACTGCCAATACTGTTAAGCTCTCCTACAAAACCAGAAGATGTGCAAGAAAGATTCAGGGTGACCATAGAAAGGACATTGAGGGTCATGAACACCTAGATGTTTGAGCCTAGGGCCAACTAGGAGCCCTTGGAAAAGTAGACACCAAGCAAACAGAGCCATTTTGGGCTCCGTAATGGCAGCCCAGATGGTTTGAAAGTGAGAGCTCCAGTGAGAAGTGGAAGAATGAAGATGCCATCTCTGATTAAGGGTATCCACCATCGAAAGATGGGGGTAAAACCACCTATAACCCAGCCTTGGTTTGTAATTTCTGAAAGGTGTGGCAGGATACCATTTCCAATCCTTCCATCAGGGCCTGACAGACTGAATACCAATCTTATGAAGCAAGTTTGCAGGAATCGCAGAAACCAAAAGATCAAAAGTCTGGCAATCTGAGTGAGCCAAATGATACTGTACCTGTATATCCTCCCATGAATGGAGACCCATAGAGGCTCTAGAGAAGATGTCCTTGTGTGTCTGGATGCCACATTTGAAAAAATGTAGAGCACTAGTCCCTTGAGTCTTGGCCAAGGGGATGCCTTGAATAGAAAACAACAGAGACCACCAGAGGCTCTGCTAATTGAGAGAAAGACCATTGAGAAATGCATCACCATCCCAATGGAGCCAAGGCTTAATATATTCCCAATCTTTTCAAATTCTCTTGATGATGAAGGTACCCTGAATTTGAATAGGTTCTTTCATAGTGAGCAAGGTCTAGAGACCAATAACCTTCCAAGCCGGCCTGTGAACTAGGAATCCAGAAGAGATGCAGTGCCTAACAAGAATTTTCTAGGCCTCATCACCAGTAAGAGCATGGATAATCCACTTCACATAGAGAGCATTCCCCTGCCTCTGAGTGGAGAGAAGGCCAAGGCCTCTAGAATCACGAGGAAGGCAACAAAAATCCCAGGCAACCCTATGAAACCCATGGCCGTCAGCACCAGAGGCCTAAATAAAATCTCTGAGTAGACATTCTAGCTTGAGATAAGAAGCCTTAGAGGGAGCCCAACATGAGGAGTAGTAGACATGAGTAGCAACCAATAATTTGGAGCAAATCTAAAACTTTCCAGCAAGGGAAAGAGGCTTGCAGATCCAATATTACAGCTTTTTTTCAATCTTGGCAATCACAACATTCCATAAATCCACAGAGGAGCCATGGGAAGCAAAGGAATGCCCAAGAAATGGAAAAATTCCCTATGCTAAAGCTATTTCCAGTCAAGAATATACCTAGATTTAATAAAACTAGTTTGTTCAGGGTGGACAATAAGAGGAAGGAGATGTCTGATTTTAATAGCTAATGCTTTGGCAATTATCTTGTAGGAGATGTTCAACAAGGTGATGGGCCTCCAGTTGCAGATATCCTCTAGATCACCAGATTTAGGTATGAATTTGATATTCCCTTTATTAATTAAAGCACCCAATTTTACTGTGAAAGGCCTCGAGGTAGACTTTGTGTAGGTCAGGTCCAACAACATCCCAAAGGTGTTTGTAGAACTCACAGGGGAAGCCATCGCATCCTAGAGATTTATCACTGGCCATAGAAAAAGCTGCTTCTCTAAGGTCAGAGATGGTAAGAAATTTCTCACAAAAGGCATGTTGCTCAACCGCTATGCAGTTTGGAGTAACAACAATACAAGCCTTTAGAGCCTCTTCACACGCAGTAGAATAACCTTGCGATGAATTTTTTTTTTCATAATGCTGAAAAAAAGCCTAAAGAATGGCCGAAAGATCAGTAAGGGTTTCAGATCCTTGTTTAATCTTTTGAATACCAACATTGGTATGATGGGCTTTGAGAGCATGAAAAAACTCCTTAGAGGCTTTATTGCCCACCTTCAACCAGTGGAGGCAAGCTTTGATTTGAGCTCCATGAGTAGCATAGGCATCGGCAATTTGCTTCTCATGTCAGAGTTGGGCTAGCTTAAGCTGGAGTGCAGAATCAAAGGGGTTCAACACAAGTGAATCAACAACATTGCAAAGAGCCTTAGCGTTAGCTTCATAAGCACACTTCCTGTAACAGGCTAATTGATGGCTGTAAATGCGAAGAAATCTTGTAGTATAGGTGATGGCGTCATTCCACCATTGAATCCAACCAAGATGAGTGTGGGGCCGAGGCTCTAAATTCCAAACTTGAAGAATGTGCACAATAGTGGAGGCATGTGTCTGGGCAGCCCTTCTAGAAAATGACTGCCAAGTGATGGAGAAATAAATGGGGAAGTTGATCTAACAGGGTTACATCTGTCAGAGGAATGATAGGTAAGCCTCGATCTTCAGAAAAAGAGAAAAAATATTGAGCCATTATCATAGCATGATCTAGCCTCTTAAATATATGTTTAGAGCCAGCTCTAAAATTAGACCAAGTATGCCAAACCCCACCTTGCTGGCGGCAGTTAGCATTGGGATCAAAAAGGCCCAATTTATTGTGCATGTGGTACCAAGCTTCTCTCTCCCCAGCTTTCCAGTGAAAAGGCATAATCCCTTCCTTGTCAAAGGCCAGCTCAACCATATTAAAATCCCCACACATAACCCAAGTAGCAGGAGGCAGATTGTCTGCCAGCCAACACCAAAGTTGAGATCTTTCGACAGCATCATTGGGGGCGTAAACATTAATGATACTAAAAGAATGATTATGAAAAGAAAGAAAAATATAGGTGACATGTTGAATCGGATCAGATCCATGAGCAATAATAGAAGAATGAAGGTGAGGTGACATAATAGTAATGACACCACCTTTATCGGCTTTGTGCTGAGAAGAAAAAATAATGTCGTCCGACCATATGACATGACAGGAAGAGTTAAGAAGGAACCCAGAAATCTTAACCTCTTATAAACATAACACATCCAGATTGTGAAGTCTGTGATGGGTATCATGAACATAGTACTTTATGGAGAGGTCAGTTAGACCTCACACATTCCAGGACAAAAAAATTCATAAAAACTCTTGCATGGTTTCCTCATCCCCAAGAGAGGTGAAGCTATTCTGTAAGAAGGCTGGTACAGAGCCTAAGCTAGGGAGTAAATCTCTAGAAGAGGTAAACTACATTTTATTTGGGTTGTCCATGTGTCCATCAGGAATGCGAGACTGATGCAAAGACCAGGAGAAAATTGAAGAATCCGCTGGCGGTGCGAGCACCACTTTTGGAGTGGAAGGCTTCACGGAGAGCTTTTCACCTGAATAACAGGGTTTGAAATAAGCGGCGGTGGCACATCAGTGGAAGGAGGAGATTTTCCAACCGAAGTTTCTAGAGGTGACACAACAATGGAAGTGGCTTGCATCATCTTGGAGCTTGAGGCATTCCTACCTTTTCACGAAACTGTAGTCCATTCTTCTTTATTTCTAGCTTTCGTATTTTTGTCTAGTGCTTCCTTTGGCAGTGGCTTTACCCGAGGGGTAGCTAGCGGGAAATCCTTAATCTTGTGTTCTGCCAATTGACACCGATAATAGGTGTTGGGTAGGTTCAAATAGAGTATTTTTTGAGAAATAGTGAGAGAACCAACCTAGATTTCAACAGTGTCCTTGAGGTCCCTAGAAAGGTCAACCTCAACACAGACACACTTCTGGGGATGGGCATTGAAAAATTTGTCATGTTCCATGTTAATGACCTTACCAAGGGTTTTAGCAATGGACTCAATAAATGGCCAGCATGACAAAGGGAGACCAGGAAACTCAACCCAAATAGGAATCCTAAGTTTCTTATCATCTGAGACTATGAAGTCTCAAGACCATCTCTGAAAAACCAGTAGGGATGACCTAACAGTCTAGGGCCCGCGGCTAAAAATTGCTTCCACCTGGGAAGGGTTAGAAAAATGGAAAAGGAAAAAACCTTTGGTAAGGTTTTG
This sequence comes from Thuja plicata, assembly GCA_018584345.1. Taxonomy (NCBI): domain Eukaryota; kingdom Viridiplantae; phylum Streptophyta; class Pinopsida; order Cupressales; family Cupressaceae; genus Thuja; species Thuja plicata. The sequence continues at coordinate 176,069 of MU227098.1, read as the reverse complement.
CACACCGTCAAGGTAGACCCCATGAGGGGTCCAACTCTAGTTCTAAATTTGAAAGAACAAAGTCAATAATAAATTTGGCTTTTTCATCTCTACTTTCGCATTCAATCTTCTTTTTAACACCTCTAGATACCATTCACTATACCTTATAAGATTCTATTCATGAATTTCTTTTGTATTTTCACCTTTTACATATGTGCCGAATGAAAAAAAATAAAAAATACTTCTGGGAATTTATCATAGTAAAAGAATTCACAGCAATAGGTGCTTGAACGAACTTGGACCTTTAGGAGCTAGCTAGGTGACTTTCTTCATAATCTCAGATTTAAATAGAAGTATATAACTGTTGAAACAAGCCCAGAAGTAATTGATCCATCCATAATATTCTAAATTTACATGTGAAAAACCTTATTCAATTATCTTATTCATTAACAAATATACATATTTATAAACCTGTAAATTATATTGATAGCAAACTGAATATGTTGTCAGCGAACTACTATTGATTTTGCACACAAATATTTTGAGCATGTATTCCAATAGTGTAGAGTAAATAGTTGCATTGTGCAGTAGAAAATAGATCTACTGCAATCGTGTGCAATTCCAGATAGTTGTAAAAATCAGTTGTTCATAATTATGGAAAATTTGTTTGTAATCACAATATAACCTGCTTGTGAAATTTTTGCAAAAGTCATTTAGCAATTAATAGATTTTTTTGTTTGTCTCCTTTGATCTCCACAATGTTTAATTGTTTGATTAGAATATTTTGTGTGTTTGAGCATGTTTTCTCTTAATCCATCAAACTGAATTTAGTACTGTGTTCTTTGCCTATTATTTAGATTTTAATCCAACATTTAAAAACTTCAAAATTTTTACAATCATGTATTAATCAACTAGACATAGACATCATACAAATTAACAATTGTAAATGAATAAATGCATTCATACAAATTAACAATTGTAAATGAATAAATGCATTGAGATTTAAAACAATAATATTAGCATACGGTTTGAAGATCTTCAAGCCAAAGGCATATCGCATCAGATTTTTTTTAGATGGGTATATGTAATAAATTCCTACGCAAGATTTTTCACTTTAACATTTGAATGTACCTTGCTTGACATGCCATTCTTTGTCATACATTTTTGGAATAAACTCATTTGGTAGCCTTCTCCAAATTCACTTCTTTTTAGTATTTTCAATAGTCCACACATGCTTATATTTTAATGTAGTAAATGATCAATTTGAATGCCCTATCATATGTCAAGAGCCTTGAAAAAACTTTCAATACTGAATACAAAAAACTTCAATGCCTCTTTATAAATGTTCAATGTCATAGAAGACGTATTTCTCAGGTAAATTGGATTGTTAAAAATATGATTCTACTCTTTAAAACAAAAATTTCTAATGGCTGACTATATTGCTAGTTTTAATTTCTGGGTAAATCCGTTTTCATTGAAGTTTCTGATATCACCGTTCACAAAAACTGCATTATAATTAATAAAAATAACACTGGGATTGATTAAAATTTAGAATAATAATATCCTATTTTTTTTCAATTCTTTAGAACAATTGACATATCAATATTAATTAACATTATAGTAGAAAATGTGCTTCATAAATGAGATTCATGTCTCATTTTATTATATCAAAACATATTACTACAAAATATAAACTATTGGACCACACATTTTATCAATACCTTGCAGAATACAAGTACTCTCTTAGTGTTTCAAATAGAGAGATAATAATGTCATCCATGATTTTAAAGCATGGGATACTCCATGTTTTGTTGAGCCACAACATTCCCATTACAATTGAAAGACCAATTACAAAGCCTGTTGTCATTCCCATATCCCACCATGCATCATCCTCTGAATCTTCATTGTTTCCCCCATGTACCTTTGGAGAATCAAAAGGGCTACTTGAACATGACACATATATTTGTAGGCCACATAGACCTAGATTGTTGGAGAAGTATTTAGAATCAAATGTCATCATTTGTCCTCCTTTTGGTATCATCCCTGATAGATTATTGCTGGAGACATTAAAGTAACTTAAGGATGTGAGAAGTTGTAGCTCAGTGGGAATTGCTCCTGATAGGTTATTTCGAGAAAGATCAAGTGACTGAAGTAGAGTCATCTCTCCAATAGATTTAGGAATCTCACCACTGAAATGGTTTCTTTAAATGTTGAGAATCATCAAACCTTTGAGGGATCCAATATTCCAAGGAATGTTACCTGATAAACTATTGCTAGAAAGATCAAGACATTTCACTAATCTCAAAAGCTTCATGAACTCCATAACTTATCCTTTATTGTAAACTGTTTGTGTGTAAGAAAATACACGTTCATGAAATTAAGATGAAAGACAACAATTCTATGGAAAGATAAAACAAGTTAATCTAAGAATTGAAGCTACAATCTATATCATCTCATGGTTCTCTATCCAAGCTTTGTTACGAGAGCTCTCAGGCTTAATATCTCTCAAGGACAATTCTAGAATGAGATATGTATGAAAATGAATGCTCAAATCTAGCTAGAATGCTCAAAATGATAAAAAATGCTCCAAGATCATATGAGAAAATAACAAATGCTCCTAAACATGATATGCTAAATGAAATGCAAATGCTAAAACTCTCTCAAAAGCTCTCAAATGCTCCTCATGTGCCTATAGTAAGGATACTTTTTGCTCTTGAATTCTTGGATCCCAAACACAAAGGAAATGGCTTGGATTTATAGCTTTTTCCCAAGGGTAGGGGGTAGAGTGAGTTAATCATGATCAAAGCTTGGTTAAGTCAAAAGATTTGAGGTGTTTTAAAATGGAGGGAAAGTTGGTTGGTTGTCTCAAAGATATTAGGAATTAAGTAACTCCATCATTTAATTAAATTAGCCATGGAAGGGTGATTGGGTTGGATTTGATCTTTTTGATTTGAACTATACAATTGAAAAATCAATTCCATAATTTGATTAATCCCTTTAGGCTTGAATTTAATTATTTGATTTCATGATTATTTGATCTTTTTAATTTGATTTGAATTTTGTCCATTTGATTTGATAAATGTCCATTTGATTTGATCCATTTTTTTTGCATTGAGATGATATTTTGAAGCATTTGGCTGAGTTTTATAGTTTAGAATCTTGAGATACACCTGGTCAATTTTAGGTGTCTATAAATGCCCCTCTTTGAATTAATGTGTGAAGCGCATTGATTCAAAGAAAGTTTGATTGTCCTGATCATTGAGCTGATATTGATGAGCTGATATGAAAACCTGATGAAAATCCTGATATGAAACTCCCAATATGAAACCCTAATATGAAACTCCAATATGAAAACCCTGATATGAAACTCTGATTGATAAAGTTTGAAATTTTAATGCCCCAGATTTGATACAAGATATGCTGCAGAATCCCAGTTTGATGATATGATGATGCTCCCTCGAAAATGGAATCATCTTAATCGTAGGTAAAAGTCTTGGATGAACAATGCTAATATGATAGATCAAAGATGATAGCATTTCTGATAAAGGATGATGTGAAAAGATGGCAAACAAATGCACCAGTGAGTAAAATATGTAGATTAGGTTTGACTGGGTCAAAAATCTCATAAAACAGGTTAAAATAGCTTAAATAGGTTGAAAACCCCATATTTACTATTCATTTTCACTTTTCACTATTGAGATTTTGCTCTGAGCCTCTGACGACTGATAGCGATGGTGGTCCTCATACGAGAGCACAGGTTCGAGTGGGTGCATAGATATCAGAGACCTCCTGACTATGGGCCTCAGGTGAGTGGTTTGAACCCTCTTGGTGCATTTATTATTTTGAAATTTGCATTTATTGCATGTTTTTACTACTTTTTAGAAAAAGGTTTAGCCAAATGCCGTGTAGGATAGGTAAAATGCCGTGTAGGGTAGTAAAAAGCCATGTACGCGCAATCCTTAGCCACGTAGGAGCTAGGTCAGAATTGCCACCCAAAATAGAAAATGCGCCGCCTAAAAACACCATGTTTTAAAAGTCGCATATGATGTTTGAAATGTCGCGTAGGCCTACAAAAAGCTGCCTATTTGGTAAAGCATCGCCTCCACATGGTAAAGAGCTGCTTTTAAAGATTAAAAGGCTGCTTAGCTTAAAAAGTCACGTACACTCAATTAAGTGCCGCCTACCATAAAGTTGAAAGTTGATATAGGAAAATAGATGAATATAGTTTGATTGATCATCCAGATGACTCAATTAGGTTCCAAGCTAGAAAATGTTCATCTAGAATGTCACATAGTGTTCAGGATGTTAGAAAAGTCATAATGATGAATGTTTGATAGGTCAATCAGATATGATTAAACATGATTACAAATTGTCCTTGTGTCTCACGATATAGAGGTTAGGAATAATAAGTTGATACGCTCAAGTCAGAGCAAAGATAGATTTAATATTTTGTGATTGACTTAGAATGGTTCATCAAGAGAAAAACTAACATGATGCACTTTGTTTCAAAATGTAGGAGCATTACCACAAGTTGCGGGTGTGAGGTGTAGCGTTATGGATATTTGATCTGGTAGATGAGCTTACACCTCCTGAGCGGTGCACTATTGAGACTTGTGGACTTAGTTTCCTTTTAGATCTCCCTCGGTTTCAGTTGAACTGAGGTTTATTGATAGCTATGGTAGAGCGATGGCACTCTGACCATAATACCTTTCATTTACCTCTGGGCAAGATGACTATTATGATAGAGGATGTGTATAGATTGTTGAGGATCCTGACTCATGGAGAGTGGGTGTATTATGATTTAGTATATGATAGCAGTGTATGCAGATAGGTGTTTGGAGATAACACCATTGTAGATGATTGTATTACTTGGGCATAGTTTGCCTCATTTCCCACCCTACCAGAATTATTAGGAGCTGTGATAGGGGGATTATTATTGCTAGATAGACGAGGACATGGTCTTGTGGTTGGATGGGGCCAGATTATAGAGGACCTGATTGCTCATCCACGGAGATTGGATTGGGGTTCATGTGTATTGGCACAATTGTATTATGATTTGCATGAGATTGTATATCGACGCAGTGCAGCTATTTTTGCAGGTGTAGTTTTGTTACAGTTGTGGACATGGGAGCATATCCCTATTACTAGGCCAGTGTTAATGTGAGTTTGGGCTCATGGTTACCCATATGCATTTCTATATGATGGTATGATTGTCCAGCATCGTCTGGGAAAGGTTGATTTTTAGAGACGCATGATTGATGATATAGATCAGGTGGTTTAGAGGCCATACTTGCAGTGTGAGAGATGGTGGGAGGATGATGATGAGTTACCCTACATGTTTTCACCTTGATGGATGATAGGCCGATCACCATTGGTGATTGAGAGATTCTGCTATGGGAGAGTGCTATGCTAGTTTGGCTGAATATAGGATATGCCATAGGATATGGCATTATATGCTCGAGTACAGGCTAAGAGTTCGATGTGGGGAGCACAGGTTGACTACCAGTCAGCCTGTCTACAGATAGATAAGCTGGGATATGGGGTTTGGGATATGCTACCATAGGTTGCAGACACAGGGATGTCAGCAAAGTATCAAGAGTGGTTCGTGCGACATCATTTCATGAGATTCACAGATCTGACAGAGCCTATCCCTGATGTTGATGAGCTTTCTAAGGATGATGGTGATGGTGGAGATGATGGGGATGATGGCGGTAGACCATGCCAACACAGAGTTCAGAGAGCACCTAGAGCACCACGGGTACAGAGAGAAGCTGGGCCTCAGATGAGAGGCGGCCATGTAAGAGGCTAAGGTGGTGGTTTTAGATAGCCGAGGCAGAGACTAACAGGGGCATAGGTACCATAGGGTTAGGCTCCATTGAGAGTGGATGCAGATTGGGATAGATGTAGGCACAAATGGGTCTAGGAGGTGAGACAGGTTCCTGTATAGGGACATATACCACAATTTGATCCACAGGTGAGCTCAGCATAGGTGATACCATAGGTACCTTTAGCACCTCAGGCACCACAGGTTCCTCCAGTTTTAGATGATATAGTGTGGGATGTTCAGGGGTTACAGGCCAGGATGACTATATTTACAACAAGATTAGATCAGGTCACGACCATGCTACAACAGTTCTTGGCTACTCTAGCTCAGTTACTGACCAGTGCAAGCACTAGTCAGGCACCTCTTGGTTCATAGGATAGAGTAGGTGACGGGGATCCAGATGGCACAAGTGGGTCAGGCACAGGTTTGGCTGGGGATGGATCAGTTACCCCTACTAGGTCATGATACATATATGGACCCAAGATGTATATCATTTGTATCATATGTATTTTTGATCAAGACTTTGATGTACCTTTGATGTACCATTTTTATTGATGTACCTTTGATGTACTGATTATGCTATAGACATTGGTGATGGACATTTATCTATGATGATCTTTGATTTCTCCTTTGATGATGTTATGATATTTCCTTTTATGCATGTCTATATGTTTCTATGATGCATTTATTTCTATTGTGCTATGGATGCAAATGTCTTA
>MU227098.1:129168-139848 GCA_018584345.1 Thuja plicata | reverse complement strand
GTTTTAAGGACCTATATGAGGGAGACTCAGATTTCTCAGAGATTTACAAGGTGTGTCAGAATTTTGAGAATCACTTTCATAGTGAGTTTGCAGAGTATACATTGCAGAATGGGTTTCTATTCAAAGGAAAGCAAATTTGTGTTCCAAAAGGCTCCATGAGGGAGAACCTCATATAGGAGAAGCATAATGGAAGCATAAGTGGACACTTTGGACTGAATAAGACATTGGACTTAGTGGAGAGATTCTATTGGTGGCCAATGATGCAGGAGGAAGTAAGAAGGTATGTGGACAAGTGTGGCATATGTTAGAAGGCTAAAGGAACTTCATCAAGTACAGTACTTTACCAGCCATTACCCATCCCAAGTAGACCTTGGGAGTGCATAAGTATGGACTTTATAGTGGGTTACCTAGGACTCCAACTAGTTTAGACAGTGTGTTTGTAGTGGTAGACAAGTTTAGTAAGATGAGCCACTTCATACCATGCAAAACAACCCATGATGTCAGCCATATTGCCTACTTTTTTTTCAAGGAAATAGTGAGGATTCATGGCCTACCAATGAGTATTGTTGCAGAAAGGGATGTAAAGTTCATGGGTCACTTTTGGAAGACTCGGTGGAAGAGATTAGGTACAAACTTATCTCATGGATTTGCTTACCATCCTCAAATGGATGGGCAGACTAAAGTAATAAATAGAGTTCTTGGGTACTTACTTAGATTTTTGGAAAAGGAATATGGGCAAGGATGGGAGAAAGTTATCCCACAGGAAGAATTTGCCTATAATGATAGCACAAATAGGAATACAGGGAAAATTCCATTTGAGATTAAGTATGGGGCACATCCAAGGGGTGTGATGGAACTCAAAGATCTCAAAGGATATGAGGGAGTTAGTGGACATGCTGATGACTTAGCCCAATCAATGAAGGAAGTCCATGAACAAGTGAAGAGGACCTTAATGGAAGCCAATCAAAAATTGAAGGCTAAAAGAGATGAGGGAAGAAGAGATTTGCAGTTTAAAGTGGGTGAGTTAGGAATGGTGTTCCTGAATCTGGGAAGACTACAAAAAAGGATACCTGGTAAGCTACAGATTAAAATAATTGGACCATGCAAGATATTGGCTAAGTATAGACCCAATGCTTACAAGGTGGAGTTTCCCAAGGAGATGTCAAATTCCCTAATCTTCAATGTGAAGGATTTGATCAAGTATAAGGGGCCAGATATGGATGAGTTGTAGTATAGTATAGAGGTGCATAAGGGTGTAGGAGAGTTGAAGACTCTGGAACAAGTCAAGCCACAAGTGCAAAAGATATTGGATTCAAGGGTTAAGAAGAAGACAAGACACAAAGTCTATATGGAACATCTAGTGAAGTGGAGACAACAACTAGAGTCAGAAGCCACTTGGATAGCTAAGAGTGACTTCAAGAAGCATGGAATCAGTGAGGAGCTCCTGACACCATAGGTACCTTGACTTGCTTGTTGCAGGGGGAGGATGGTGTAGGAGCACCCTAAGGTCTTTAGATAGATCTTTAGACATTTTGGCTTGTAGGTTGGTTTGGCCAACCATCCATGAATAAGGACTAATATATAAAGTCCCTAGTGTGTTTTGAGGTGTGATTAGAGTTAGGAAGATTAGGGTTGGTGTGTTGTTTGAGTTTAGTTGATTCTAGGGGTATAGAACCTAGAAGTCAACTCAAAAGTCAAAGGGTTGACCAAAGCCCCAAAGTGGGAATATTTTTAAGTTTTTAATTTTATTTAATGATTTGAGGTCAATTGGTAAGGTTTGTAACCAATTAGGGCCCTCAAAGTGGAAAAATTGTCAATTTGACAAAAGTTGTCATGACAACATTTCCTAGATTTTAGGAATTGACTCTTATGATGCTCAAATATTGACCAGAGGGTCTAGATAGGTGGGATAGAACTATATATAGTTATTTCAACCCTAATCTAATAGTTAGATTTCATATTGTATGGACTGGTGTTTGGAAAGAAGCGATTTACAGTGTAATTAAGCTATAGAGCCATCATCCATGACTTTATTGGATTGAATGGATTAAATAAAAGTATAGATAGCATTTGAAATTTAATAACTAGGATCTATGTGGCATTATTTTATTTAATTGTTCTTTCTGGTTAGGTTTTGTTTAATTTCTTGGACACTGTGAGTTCACTAGCCAGTTTTGGTCCAGTCATGTAAAAGATGGCTTTCTTTGGTGTTCTCGTGGTTCAAACTCCATGACCACATGGAATCCATTAGAGCCTTGTATATAATTTGTAAATATGACTTTTGGAGTGTGTGTGTATAGGGGAATCTTGAAAACAATCAGGCCCTAGGTGAGTACTAGGTATTCTAGCTAGGGTGACTGAGTAGTGCAGCAACACTGAAGATTACAAGTTGATTAGTATGTGCCAATCAATGATAGTGGAGTGTAGGGGAATGAGGTATAGAAATTTTTATGGAAGGAGGAGTTCAGAGGAGCTCATTATATTAGTGGAAGAAGATCAAGAAACCAGACCAACCATCATGCCCCATAAATCCTTATTTTTAGGGGTTTCGTAAAAGTCCATTGTACAGACAAGATAGGAATCAGAGACCTAGAAAATATTAAAGGGGAGGAAAAACCCATAAATAATATGTGATTTTTTTCTAGGTTTGTTAAGGGGTTTTAGGAGGAAAATCACCTTTTCAGTGATTAGGAGGGCTAATAGGCCTAAAAAGGCTACGAGGCCTAAAAGACTTGATTTTGGAACCCGATTGGAAAATGGGTGAAGGACTCACAACATTGAATACATAGAGGTAGGATTAGACCTAAGGGAATTTGGGAAACTAATTCTTAGGAAGTTGATACCATTGGAGTGGCAGGAGGTTAGAGGAGCCATGGATGCAAGAAGGCTATGGAGGAGAGGTTAGAGAAGAGTTGGAAGTTGGTGGAGAGCTCCTAGTGAGTTAGGGGATTAGGAAAGAATCCTCTAGTTAGGGTAGAGAAAGATACCCTAAGGAAGACCAAGAGAAGGTCTTAGATAGAGATATAAGGCTCTAGAAGAGGAGCTCCCCATCGGATAGCTTAGGAAAGGAATTTGGGATTATACCACTTAAGGAGTTATATGTTGTTATATGTTGTGTTGTAAATGTGTTATTGTTCTTAAATGTATCTTTGTGTAGTCTTCTTGGGATTTGTGATATGGTTGCACTAAATATTTTTGATCTTTGTGATGTTAGCCTAAAAAGACTCTTATTCGAGACTCTTAAATGGTTTTTCCTCCATTGTGTTGTAGTTATACTTCCTTTGGGGAATGATGGCATTTCATTTGACATAATATTTCATATATTATCTTATGAGCATACTGATCTCAGACTTATTACATCCCTTCATTCCCTTTCTTTATGTTATGTGCTTATTTCCCTTGATATGCCTTTGCTTGGGGGCATTTCACTGTGGAAACATCTCTAGTGGATGCATGTACACTGTGTTAAAGTCATTGCTCCCATTGAGGCACTTGCAATCACTTTAACATCGGGGCATACACTCTGCTCACCTATTGCAGACACACACTTTGACATATTTTTCTTCTTTGAGCCCATTTATGGATTACTAAACAATCCTAATAGCATGATTCTCTTTTGGATCTCTTCTTAGATTACTAACAATCTAGAAGGCTTGATCCTCTATAGTAGCATTCTCTCTTTCTGATCCCTTAAGGATGCAAACATCCTTATGACCAGATCGGCTTTGTGATTTTACTCTTTTGGAAATATAGTCTCCTAAGGGTGAATCCTTGATGGGTTGAATAACATGCACACAAACTATCTAGATGATTCAACACCATATTTCATTGCAGCTTTGCCTTTTTGGTGTGGTTCACAGTAAGACACACACATCTTGTTGGGTGATTTTATCACACTCCTTTTGCTTTTTGTTTTTGTTGGTGATATCTCTCTTGTTATGATTTTGGAGTTAACAAGGATTCAATTTTATTGGGGGCTTGATGGATTCTTTGTCTTTTTAGTCATGATGAGATCATCTTATACCTTTTGATCTACTTTACTGAGAGTTTGAGTTGAGTATATACTCTCACAAAAGTAGGGGATAAATGTATCATCTTAAAATGGAAGCACCCATGTTGAGACATGTTTATACATCCTTAGTGGGATGCTTTGGACCTAATTCAAATTCCTTTATGGATCTATGGATGTGTGCTCTACTTTTGTGCCTAATTGGGCCCTATTTTCTGCCCCTTTTTGCCTTTCTTTTCTCTGTCTCTCAGGCTCCAGGCTATTCCCTGGAGGCCTAACCCCTCAATGGAAGGATGAGGTTATCCTAGCCCCTCAGGGGTAGGTGAAGGTTAGCCTCCCCCCAAGGTTACGTGCCACAGGATCTCAGGCCCTCCTCAGGTTGTGTATTTCTTTTTCCTGCATGTGTAGTTGCCCCTTCTCGATTTTGGAAATGAAATTAGTATAAATAGAGGCCTACTCACTTCAATTTGATCATTTTTCCAATCACCGTAATCCATTTCAAGAGCATTTATGTGAGCATATTATTGGTGTTTGAAAATGTTTATGCTACTTAAAGCTACCAATATGCCTTGAGACTGATGTTAGGAGTGGTTAGCTCCAAGTATGGAAGCTCTGCAAGAAAATTGGACCAACTATAGGTACAAGACTACCCTATGCACTTTTGGATTTGTTAAACCAAGGTGGGTGCACCTAATCTAGATTTATATTACTTTGAAAAATCCTTACTAACTCTGGATTTAAACAATAGATCTATAATAAGAAAGTGCTAAATGCTAACTAGACATTCATTGACTCTCAATTACTATATGGGACAACAAACAACAACCACAAATAATAGGGACTTGAATATGGTTTTTATGTTTGAAAGGCACAACATAACCAAATTCTATCAGACATGTGTCAACAAAGAGTAAACTAGCTCTTGATCAGTGCCTTATCCATTGGGAAATCCTTAAATGCAGATACTGAAACATAAGACAACCTATTGTCAAAGACTCATAGCCATAAACACAAATATCTTAGATAATACACTTACTTATAAGATCCTTAAGTAATTACACCAAATTAATCTATGTCATATCCAAAGTGTATTTAATTTGATCTTAGATCATAACTATGGAATAGAACATATACACAGATAACTCTATGTAATAGATTAGAAAATCCAAAACTCATACAATGAAAACCAAGGAGAGGCTTGAAACTAAGATAACTGTACTAAGCATAATGAGTCAAATATCTTTAAAAACATGACCAAATGATTACACCATTCAATAAATTTCAAATTATTAAAGAACTATCTATCTTATCATGAATCACAGTCTAATATGAATCTACTATATCCTTGAAACTAAAATCATGGATTCACACTTACAAGCAAAATTTTTTGGAACCCTTACAACCCTTATCTGACACCATGTCCTTCACCACTTTGATGTGTCAAAGCTCTTCTTTCCACTGACTGATCTTTCTTCAAAAGATCACCAAAATCTCTGATCCAAAACATCACTGGTTGTCCAAGACCATGACATCAAAATCTCCCCCATTCTTGAAACTGAATAGGTATTGTCAACCGGTCACCAATCCCTGATGGACTGCATAACAGAAACTACATTCTTATGTAAGAAAGGACAAAAAACCAGTCCAAGGTTATCCAAGAATGCTAATTCCATATGAAAACCTCACTCATCATTTCTCCTCATTAATGCCCCTGAACTCTGAAAATCTGCACTTTAACATCATAATACAACTTGTAGACATGACCCATGAAACCAAATCAGTCTACTTGCCACCTTTTTTGCCTAGAAAATAACATTAGTCTGAAATCCTGAGAGAAAGTGTTTAAATATTCAAATTTTTCTTACAATGGTCATAGGCGGCATGATATCTGGTATCAATGATCAAGACATATCTTCAGATCAAATTTAAAATAGGACCGTTGATCTTCATCTTAAGTTACCCAGGATCAGAGAAAAATAAATGGTCAAAATCTTATTTATGTTTCCTAAGAAAGCCACCTGGCACCTCCCTATTAGGCCTTAGAACCACCTATCCCTTACCCCTCCTGCATAGGCCCTGCATTTCTTATCACTGACTTGGACACATGTAAAGATTTTCATCATCACGTGATGCATATCTTCCCTACATATTTCTTTCATCGGATGATGACAATTCACTGGATCTAATCTCCTTTTTACCATCTTCACCTTTTCCAGTGCTTCCATGCATCACTCTTTCATTTGATCCACCTGATTGATCCCACCATTTACCTCACCACCTGTGCCATGTGACACCACCTAGTTTTTTGGGACATCTGCCACCTCATCATCCTACTTGACCTTACCACTTGTCAGTCTACCCCATGTTAGCACCCACTCCATTGCATGATATAACTAGACCTGTCATGACTAGGATTGTGTCATAACACTCTTTTGACACCTGTAATTGCATCGACCATGTCACCTAAGCACTGGCCCACAAAATTATCCTTCCCTCTCTTCCAACTGGCTTCCATGTCACCACCTAACCACCGAGTTGTCTACCAAAAGATGCGTTCCTTTCGGCACTTAAGCATTGAGTGCTGAGACATAAAAACATGAATAATTTACTTAGCACAACCAATGTGGGACAAAGATCCTTGGGCACCTCTGACCATAGACATACACATGGTGACATGTCACAATGGCTTAAACACTAGATCGATCACATCTCTGCTTCAATCCTTTAAGCCAACTGTTAGATCTTCTCAAAACTGTTGTGTCTTTACTGTCTTTCTTTACCGGGGATGCATGACATCATCTGGAGGACAAATGTCATGATGGCTTGATTGATAGATAGACTGCATCTTCGCTTTAAGTCATTAAGCCAACCGTTAGATCAAAATTGACTTGCACAACACATGATGTAATATTTAAAAGGCCTGTGGGGCATTTATACTTAGGATAAAATAATTTAAGTGCTAGGCTATAAGATAAACATAATAATGGTCCCATCCAACGACAACCTAAATACATGACTTAAGTGTTTAAATTACATAAAAAGTAACTTCATTTTATAATGTAGCCAAGAGACTTAGGGTTTTTTTTCCAAATTTTAGGGCTTTTCAAAGGTTTAAGGATAAGCAAGATATGAAACCAAGCCCATAACACATTGATAAACACCAGAAGACACCATCCAAGCCAAAAATAATTACACTCCTAATAGTGGTTCTGACTGGGGAGGTATGTCTATTGTAGGCATGACCAAAATTCAGAATCTCAGGGAAAAGAAGACCACCTACTGAAAAGAAACTAACCTAAAACACACACCCTAAAACTACATAGACCTATTTACAAACTAATGTTCATGGATTTGAGGCTTCAAGAGAAGTATAATTTTAAGAATTGTCCATGAACTGGCAATTCCAAAACATTTTTGACCAGATCTTTAAGAATATAAGAATCTAAACCCTATTTACTGTCAATAGTATATGGTACAAGCCAAATAGGATCAAACTTACCATGTTTTCCTTTATCTTCAAGTCTGGCATTCCACATCAAGACTAAATCATCAACTTCAAAACTTTTGATAGTTGTTCTTTTGTCAAACAAATTCTTATACTGCAACTATAGCTGAACATTCTTGTCCTGTGCATCCCTTTTTGATTTATCTAGCTGTATCAAACCATCCATTCTAATTCTCATATCATCATCCATCTCTTCATCCTACTCTTGGACAAATTTGTACATCTGCAATAGATTGTTTTGAGGCAACCTAGCATGAACACCATACACCAAATCAAAAGGTGCACAACAATAGCTTTCTTGACTGTTACTCTGTCATCCCACATTGCTAACTACAATTTTTAATCACTGGATTTCTTGTTCTTATCCAACATCCTCTTATGAATTTTGATCAAACTTTTATTAGTAGATTCAGCTTGGCCATTCCCTTGTGGATGATATGGGGATGAGTAAGAAATTTTGATCCCATAATGTTGGTAGAAAGCACTAAACTCTTCTGATCTAAAACACATTGTATTATCCACCACAATACTCTTTGGACATCTGAATCTGGTCAAGACATTTTGCAGAATGAAATCAATCACAGTCTTACTAGTAGCTTTTCTAGTGGGGATTACTTCAACCCACTTAGTAAAGTAGTCAGTTGCTACTTGAATCCTTGAATGACCTCCACTTTACTTGTTTGAAAACTCACCAATGAAGTCCATTCCCCATTTCTAAAAAGGTACTTCCACTATAACAGGCTTCAAAGGCAAATTTCCCCCAAAATTGAGCCTACCTGCAAGTCTTTGGCAGGCATCACATTTCTTAACATAAATATGGACATCTTTGAAGATAGGTGGCCACCAAAAACAAGATCTAATAATTTTGTGTGTAGTAGTCTTAGTCATGTAATGGCCTCCACATGCACAATCATGTATTTGTTCCATCAAACTCTTAGATCTGTCAAAATCCACACATTTGAGCAATACTCCATCATTTCTCCTCCACTACAACTGTCCTTGAATTGTTGCATACTTAACAACATGCAACATAGCTATCCTTTTCTTATTTTCATCCATGTCAAAAGAAAATGCTATTTTCTATAGATATCCAACAATATCCTTATACCAATCACAACAATCCATATCACAAATATAGGGCCTTTGGTCCTCCTCCAATATATTTATGTGATTGGCATCCAAATTTCTTTAAGCCATGAGTTTTGCAAGTCCCATACCTCTAACCAATTTTTTAATATGGATATCAATATTAAATTCCTAAATATTTTTTATCCATCTACATCTCCTCCCTGACACTTCCTGTTGGACGAAAATATCTTTCACAACAACACTAGGCACATAAGCAATTACAATTGCTGCTACCAAATAACACCTAAAAGCTTTAACATCTTGGACTAAAGCATAAGCTTGTTTTTCCATGATGTCATATTTAAGTTCTATTGCTTGCAAGGCCTTATTGAAAAAATAAATGGGTTGTTTAAATCCCTCTAGATTCTTTTGTAATAATACTGCAACAACAATATTATATGAAGCAAAGAAGAAGATTTACAAAGGCTTACCATAATCTGGTGTTCTTAGGACTGGAGCATCCTTGATAGCCTGCTTGATACCTAAAAAATCCTTGCATGCTTCTTGATCTCACTCTACCTTGGCTCCTTTCTTCATCATCCTTGAGATTGGAATACTGGTTTCAACAAAGTTAGTAATAAATCTCCTCAAGAAGTTTACCTATCCAAAGAAGGATTGAATTCCCTTGACATTATTAGGCTGAGGGATCTTGTCAATTGATCTATCCTTTTAGGTTCAATTCTTACTCCATCTCTAGACACAATGTGCCCCAAAAGATTTCCCTCTATCACCCCAAATAGACTCTTCTTCAGGTTAAAAGAAACCACATATTCCAATGCTCTTATAATTTTTTCTCAAGATGACCACAATGTTGTTCCTCTTTTTTTGAATAGGCAGTAAGGTCATCTTGGTATACTACTAAAAAATCATTTATAAAATCTGCAAATGCCACATCCATGGCTCTTTAAAATGTTGCTCCAGCATTTGTCAAGCCAAAAGGCATTCTGACATACACATAAGTGCCCCATGGTGTGGTGAATGCAGTCTTTAACTGCTTTGATTCCTTGACCATGACCTGATTGTACCCTAGAATTCCATCCAACATAGACATCAATTCTGATCCAGTGACTCTCTGTAATATAGCTTCCATGTTAGGAAACCGATAGATATCCTTTAATGAATTGATGTTCAAGTTTCTAAAGTCTACAGAAAGTCTAATATCATCATTTTTATTTCTTACTAGTACCAAATTTGAAACCCATGTTGAATGTCTTATTGGTTTTATTATTCCAGCATCCCTCATCTTCTTCAATTCTTCTTGCATCTTGGGTGCTAGGGTGGGATTGATAGGTCTTAAATTCTGTCTACAAGGTTTTGTGCCGTCCTTTAAAGGAATCTCATGTTAGCAAAGATCCTCTTTGTATGCCTTTAAGTCATCATAAAACCATGCAAAGACATGTTTATATTTATTGAGAAGGTTAACCAACAACTCTCTGAGTTTAGAGGACAACCTTTTACCAATGTATACCTTCTTAGGAGCTTCATCTATCCCCAAATTCACTTCCTTCAAGTTCTCAGGCTTGTTCACAGTCCTTGCAGAATAAGACTTGTCCTTATTGTCAAAAGCTTTCTCAAGTACAACCAACATACAAGCCAAAATGTCTAAAGATCTATCTAAAGACCTTAGGGTGCTCCTGCACCACTATCCAACCTAGAGATGCTTAATTTAGCCAATAATAGATTAAAGGGAACTTTCTCACTTTTTATTTTGAACAATTGCACCAAAATTTATGTTTTGGATCTCTCAAGCAATAAGTTGACCGTAAAATTGAATGCCTCTATTTTCCCTGCATTTATTTTAACTCAATATTACATTTAATATTTAGATTTGTTAAACAATTCTCTAAGTGGCTTTATCCCAAATTGGCTTTGGCAACTCACAAATATGAAGTACACAGATCTTTCAGATATTTTTTTTGATGGATCAATTTCAAAATCAATTGACAAATATACAAAAAATCTTTGATTTCTTTCTTTAGCTAGAAATAATCTTAAAGTGGTTCTATTCCAAAATCTATCTTT
Source organism: Thuja plicata (assembly GCA_018584345.1). NCBI lineage: Eukaryota > Viridiplantae > Streptophyta > Pinopsida > Cupressales > Cupressaceae > Thuja > Thuja plicata. Next base: position 129,184 of record MU227098.1, on the reverse strand, counting down.
AAATTGAAGAGTTTGA
>MU227098.1:110595-129118 GCA_018584345.1 Thuja plicata | reverse complement strand
TACCAAATATATGTAAGGGAATAGATTCTCTTGAAACTTTAAAATTGGGACACAATGCACTCAAAGGGTATATTCTATCATCACTTGGAAAGTGTGAGTATTTGCAAATTCTTGATATGAGAAACAATAATTTACAAGGGAACATTTAAAATTGGATTAAGAGCTTAAAAATCTCCAAATACTTGATAAGTGTATATTCCATCATCACTTGGAAAGTGTGAGTATTTGCAAATTCTTGATATTCGAAACAACAGTTTAGAAGGGAGCATTTCAAATGACAACATTTCCTAGATTTTAGGAATCGGCTCTTATGAAGCTCAAATTCTAACTAGAGGGTCTAGACAGGTGGGATAGAAGTATATAAGGTTATTTCAACCCTAATCTGATAGTTAGATTTAATATTTTACGGGCTGGTGTTTGGAAAGAAGCAATTTACAGTGCAATTAATCTACAGAGCCATCATCCATGACTTTATTGGATTGAATGGATTAAATGAAAGAATAGATAGTGTTTGAAATGTAATTACAAGGATATTTGTGGCATTAGTTTAGTTAATTGTTCTTCCTGGTTAGGTTTTGTTTAATTTCTTGCATACTATGAGTTCACTGGCCAGTTTTGGTCTAGACATGTAAAAGATGGCTTTCTTTGGTGTTCCCGTGGTTAAAACTCCATGACCACTTGGAATCCATTAGAGCCATGTATATAATTTTTAAATATGGCTTGTGGAGTGTGTGTGTGTGTGTGCAAGGGAAGCTTGAAAACAATCAAGCCCTAGGCGTGTACTAGCTATTCTAGCTAAGATGACTGAGTAGTCCAGTAGAAATGGAGATTGCAAGTTGATTAGTATGTGCCAATCAGTGATAGTGGAGTGTAGGGGCATGAGGTCCAAACCTTTTGATGGAAGGAGGAGTTCAGAGGAGCTCATTAGATTAGTAGAAGAAGATCAAGAAACTAGACCGACCATCATGCCCTAAAAACCCTTATTTTTAGGGGTTTGGTAAAAGTACATTATACAGACAAGATAGGAATTAGAGACCTAGAAAATCTTGAAGGGGAGGAAAAACCCACAAATAATATGTGATTTTTTTCTAGGGTTGTTAAGGGGTTTTAGGAGGAAAATCATCTTTTCAATGATTAGGAGGGCTAATATTTCAAGAATTACTTTATGTTGTGTATCTTAAATCTAGAGAAGAATAACTTACAAGGGATGATACCAAATATATGTAAGGGAATAGATTCTCTTGAAACTTTAAAATTGGGACACAATGCACTCAAAGGGTATATTCTATCATCACTTGGAAAGTGTGAGTATTTGCAAATTCTTGATATGAGAAACAACAGTTTACCAGGGAACATTTAAAATTGGATTAAGAGCTTACAAAAGACCATGCAAAGACCATGCAAAGACATGTTTATATTTATTGAGAAGGTTAGCCAACAACTCTCTGAGTTGAGAGGACAACCTTTTACCAATGTATACCTTCTTAGGAGCTTCATCTATCCCCAAATTCACTTCCTCCAAGTCCTCAAGCTTGTTCACAGTCCTTGCAGAATAGGACTTATCCTTATTGTCAAAATATTTCTCAAGCACAACCAATCCTTTGGGAACTCTGTTTGACTTCAGATGCAGGACCTCTTTGCCAGAAATAGTATCCTTACCATCCACAGTCTCTACATACCCACTGAAGTCCATTTCTTTATTTCCAAAATCTGATTCACAATACAAAAATCTCAGAATATCTAAATCATCTTCAAAAGCTTGCCAGCTTTCAATATTATCTAGGATAGAAGGCCTGGATTGAACTTCAATCTTAGAGATTCCTACAAAAGTAACATCTTCTAGCCGTAAAGAAATGTTGGCCAACAAGTCTGCCATTTTGTTTTGATTTCTATCCATCTAGTCAATACCAAAAGCATCAAAATTTTCTATTTCAACCCATACAACATTCCTATACTGCTTTAGTCTCTGATTCTTTGAAGCATATTTAGATCTTATTTGAGAGATTACAAATTCTGAGTCTCCAATTACCTTGAGATTTTTTATATTATGTCTTGAAGCCAATGTTAGTCCAATCAACAAGGCCTCATACTCTACAATATTATTAGCATATGCGAACAATAAAGTGAATGAGAACTTGTAGGTCCTACCACTAGGAGTTATCAACAGAAATCCTACACCTGCTCCTTCCTTTGAGCTTGCACCATCAAAGTACATTTTCCACAAGTCATTGTTGTCTGCCAGATTATCTTTTTCTTTAGTAAATAACACATGCTGATTTTCTACCCCAACCTTTCCATCTTGGGCTTGGAAAGATCTAATGTCACTATCGAAGAAATAGTTCATATTTTTATCATCACTTTCCTCAATCATGTGAGGAATTATTGTTTCTCTGGATACCTTGACACTTTGACCAGTAATATCAAAGGTTGGAAATGAGAGATCACATTGAATACTCCCTCCCATTGAGGCACTTCACTTCCTTGATAGGAGCATTCCATACTGAGGAGGAATATCCACCACTAAGACATTCATTGTTAGCATCTTCTATGGGCCTGCAACTAGTCTATAATGTTGAGCCTTGATGGTACCTATGAAAGGTACTTCTCTAGAGTCCATTGCTTGGCATCTCCCATGAGGAGAATCAACCTGCAGTCCTAATGACTTCATTTTTTTTGTCAGCATGACAGTATTTGATGCTCCATAGTCTATCATGCAATTCTTTAGCCTCTTACCACTTATGACCAAAGTCAGGAAAAATGGATCTACAACTCCTAAAAGAGTGCTCACATGATTTGTACTTAAGAAAACCTGGGGGATTTTTGAGACAATCACATCTTATTCTTTCACTTTGTTATCAGATTTATTCTTTGATTTTCCCATTTTCTCAACCTCTTCCTTCTCATGTATTCTTGTAGAAGAGATGCTATTCACCCATGTTAAGGTTTTTTCTTTTTGTTCCTCAATCCTCATCATCTCCAAGAGTGGAACTTTGATCGTGATTTGTGACAAAAAATGCCCCATATCAACTGGAGTATATTTCAAATAAGAAATGCCTTGCTTCAAAGTAACACCATTCCCATCTTCAACTTGAGTAGCAAGACTTGTCTCAATCCTTTTACTATCCCCCTGAAAAGATGGAGCACTTATCTCTGGTGTCTTTACTTTTACCTTGTGGACAAAAATTGGATTATTAGGCTTATCTCCTTTCCTAACCTTTGTTCTCTTGATACCTTCAACAAGCTTTTATTTTCCTAGTGCTTTCTCAGTGTTTTCTCCTACCTGTCTAACAAAAATACTAGAGTGCCTGCCATCAACATTGCCCACTATTCTACTTCTCAAATTGTAGTTACTCCTTTCTTGAGTAACCATGTCTATAGTAATTTGTGCAATTTCTTCATCTGAGGGTCTTCTTACTACAAAAGCTTCATTACCCCTCGTAGCATTGCACCTTATGTCATCAATACTTTCTTCTTCTTCATTAGATGAAAACAAGTATTTACCTTCATTTTCCTCGTCATATTCTTCTTCACTCTTCAAAAGTGAAGAAGTCATTGCACAACCACTGTCATCATATAGTTCATCCTCTTCTTCTCTTTCTTTTTGTGCCTCACTTGCAGATATATTCAAAGAAATAGCACAATAATCAGGTCTATGTGGGGATTGACAAGCCATACACCATGAGACGTCATCACATGCATTGACATAATTTCTATGTAAAGCATCAAGAGTGTTACCATCAAGCTTGTCTTTTCTTTGTGGAAGAATAGGCTTCCCACCGAATGACGTCATCCAGAGGACAAATGTCATGATGGCTTGTTGGCCTTATTGATAGATAGATTTCATCTTCACTTTAAGTCATTAAGCCAACCGTTGGATCAAAATTGAGTTGCACGACACATGATGTAATATTTAAAAGGTCTGTGGGGCATTTATACTTAGGATAAAATAATTAAAGTGTTGGGCTATAAGATAAATATAAGAATGGTCATGTCCGATGACAACCTAAAGACATGACTTAAGTGTTTACATTACATAAAAAGTAATTTCATTTTATAATGCAACCAAGATACTTAGCATTTTTTTGCAAATTTTAGGGCTTTTCAAGGGTTTATGGAAAAAAAAGACATGAAAATAGGCCCATAACACTTTGATAAACACCAGAAGACACCATCCAAGCCAAACAAATTTACACTCCTAACACATACAAGCCTTCCAAGAGCATTCAAGGAGATCTTTTTGCAAACCTTCAAGACTTGGAGCAATTGAGATCTTTTGCATTCTAAGAGCTTTGAAAGAGCCTAGAAGGAGTTCATTGGAGGCCTTTTCAACATATTTCAATGATCATGCATGTACCTTTCAAGATCTAGCTTCCTTCTTTGATAGTGGAGTTGGAAATCAAGGAAGGATTTCTTTATTCATTCTTCATTTGCATTGGTGTACTTGATTTGAGCACATGAGAACATCTAAATCTATGATCCATGACTTGGTATGATTTATCTATTTCATTTGATTGTGATATCATATAGTTCTATAAGATCCAACAACATTGAGCACTTTTACATCCTTGTGGATTACGGATTCGGATCCTCTACGAGGATTTCTATGAGGATTTCTACAAAGGTAAATTTATACATTTGATTTTCTTTACATGAATTTTACATACATTTACATTTAAGGTTGATTCATCAACTGGGGCTTGACTGAGGAAAGCCCCTCTTCAACAAAACCAATCCCATTTTCCCTTGCAAATTTAGGTATTAGGAGTTGTAGACTTGATTTCAGGAGCTTTAGAAATAGGTTACAATCGCAAATTCAGATTCAGAAAAAGTTGCAGAGTAGGTGCATTTCAATCTTGGCATAACCCTAGATGGATGTTTCACATGTCACCATCCCCCCTCCGTCTCGGCATAGTTATGAGAGAAAACAATTTCTGGGTTTTGAAGATCTAACTGTTTTAGTCACAGATCTGGTCTCGTTTACATTTCTGAGTTGTTTGAGGAGTAGAATTGCATATCTGAGTTGGATTATACATCTTGAGGTAAGTTTATATATTTAATTGATTACTTTGACCATTTACATTCCATATCTAATATATTTCATAATTTTTAGCATTAATTTTACCTTCCTAGTTAATCATACCTGGCACATAGGAAATAACATCTTTCTTCTTAGCACTTGATTTTGATCCTTGTTTTGCATTGGTACTCCTATATCACTTGGGTAGTGTCGATCTAGCTTGGATCCAATTAAGGCCTTTGCTTGGGAGATCTCTTCCTTTGCTTCCCTCTTTTGAGGTATATGGTGAAAGTGGGGAGGATTCCTATCTTGACACTACATCTTGTTCTCCTCTAGTTTTCACCACTATACAAATACATGAAACTATCAAACAATATTACAAAACAATGAGTTAAAAACCACCTAAAAAGTGACACACATCTTATCTCCAACCTAAGATTCCCTACAATGTAGATCAATTAACATGAACTAACATGTGTAACTCTATTTGACATCTTATTTATGCGTCTAAAACATTTTTATATATCATATTTCTGGAGACCCAGCTTTTGGAGGCCATAAAGTGGGTGTCTAATTAGCAACCTTTTGAAGTATCAAAAATTTAGTAATGTGCTCTATTGAGCTATAACTAGCTATTCCTATAAAAAACATTTTCAAGCCGTTTACGAGCCTCTAAGGCCTTCGAAATTGAATTTGTTAATTTTTTTTAGGAGCTTTAAAAATAAAAACTTTAATATCTTTAAATCTAGACATGGGGTGATACCACAATAGTGGGTTACACTTTTTCGGAGGAAGAAATTCTTCACAAAATCTGCGAGGTGGGAAATTTAGTCAGTTACTTTCGATAGAAAGTACCCGATTATTTTGATCGAAACATTCTTATTTTCGATCGAAACTACCTTTTTTGCCTAGTTTCGATGGCTAACAAAAATCTACAGTTTTCATGGCTTTAGGGCTCAAGTGTGGGGCTCAAATGGAAGAATAGGGAGGTGTCCTTTTGCATCACACAAGAACTCTGAATGAGCTTTCTAACGAATATATATTTGAAATTTTTTGAATTAATTAGGTCTATGTTTATTGGCGTGCATCGAATGTAGGTTTTTTATCGAATATAAACCTCCAAGTTTGACGTTCAATGAAAAATAGTAGAAAAGATAAATTTTTTTAAAATAAATAACAGTGCCCTCAGGTTTCGAGTCTTCTTTCTATCAAAAAATAAATTTGAATTTCGATAAATACACAACAAATTATCAGCTACACAATCAAGGTATGTCAAAATTACAGTTGAATCTACTTCAAATGTTCATAAAATATGAAATAATCATGATAATGTCATCAAACCAATTGCATGCCCTCTATATGGATGTTACAAAACTAAATTCGAAAGAATCACATTGATATCTATTTTAGAAAAAAAGTTATGTTGTACGAAGTCATTGTACCTTTTATAAAATGATGTTTTCAGCAACATAGCAACTTTAGTGGGAGAAAAAAAAAACCATTAAAATTAATTCAAAAAAAATTTAAAAAAAATACTTAGAATCTAGACAAAAAATTCTAAAAGACTCTAGTTTACTTCATCTTCCGATTTCAAACAGTTTAACAACAGTATACATCCGAATGTGAAAGTTTTTCTCAAAATGTAGACTTCAATGTCTGTTTAGGAAAAAAAGTGTAACCCACTATTATGGTATCATCCCATGATCTTGCAATAAAAATTCACTGACACAATTATCTAGCCCATACAAAGCTTCTAGGAAAGTTTAGGAAAAATCAATGCTCAAATGTAAACTTACTACAATAGTAGCAATATGTAAATGCAAATTTGATACACATTTCCTACAATGATACTGCTATCAAAATTCAAATGTGTAGTTCTGATTCAAACTCTTTGACCCATGTTTCATGAGTAGTGGTTCACAAGAACCTATATCTCATGAGAATTTGAATGGTACACATAACACTCATTGCATTTAGGCAATAGTTATAGAGTTGAAGCATTGGGCCTTCCTAGAAGGTCACCCATCCTAGTACTAGTCCAAGTTAAGTGGTCTTAACCATGAAGTTCCCCCAAGATTAAGGTAGAATTCTAAGTGGGATTTATCTTAGGGAAAATTTGATGGTTAAGAACACTTAAGTTGGTGTAGTATTAGGATGGGTGACATCCCACAAAGGCTCAATACTTTACCTTTTTGAGCATCACCTAGATGCAATAAGTGCTAAGTTTACCATTCATTCTCATGAGAGACATTTTTTGTGAACCATTTCTCATGAAACATGGGTCAATGAGTTTGACTCGAAAACTACACAACTGAATCTTGATAGCAATATCATAATTTAATTTTTAATGAAAAATATCTTCCAGTTATTAGTAGATGGAAGTCCAAGGCTAGATCAAGCCTCATTTGTCACTACTTCCATGAAACCCAAGTTTCATAAACTAGTCATGTATTCTATTGATAAGGTTGAATACACCAATACTATAGTATTGCAGCTTTGTAGTTGCACATAGGATAATCTTTTATTCTATCTTACTATTTGTTTTTGAAATTACAAGTTCGTTCTAGTGTATTGATTGTAAGATTTAAATTATTTTTCTTAATCGTATTCACCATTTATCTAGATTAAATAAACATACTCTAAAAACTTATTAATTTTTTAAATAGATACACTAATATTTTATTCGGGTTTATTATTAGTGTATATGTTAAAATCCAAGAAAATTGATGTGCATATGATTGTCGCTCTCTTAAATGCTATATCAAGAGAAGAAGAATGTGTAATTAGAATCACAATAATGAGTTCCTTATAAGCCATCATACTAGCATGTCTTTCTTCCAAACATAAAATAAACACAAACAATTCTTATTTCTCACTCTTCTTATTATTACTTTTTATATTTTTTAAATCTTGGCTACAATCACTTGAAGACTTTCATCCACCCATTGATATATATATATTTATCTTCGTGGGAAGACTTTCTAATCTTGGCTTCATCTCTCGTATTTCCCTCTTTTTCCACACTCCCAATTAATATGATCTAAGAAACAAATGAAAATCCTTGAGCATGGTGGCTTTCTTCATAATCTCAGATTTGAACAGAACTCTGTTTCAGCTGCTACTTCAACAATTATCTCCTCTATGACTGAGGAATTGGTTATGTTGCTCAAACTTGCCTCCTACGTTGCCAATATGAAACAGAGTTGGGTAAAAAGGAGTGTTGTGCATAGAATAGCAGAGTTTTCAGATAATAGTCTACGCATGCTTATATTTCAGTGCATTTTGATGCAGTAAATGATCAATTTGAATGCTCTATCATATTTCCAGAGCCTTGAAAAAAGTTTAAATACTCTATACAATAAACTTCAATGCCTTTTAGAAATTTCCAATGCCATAGAATAATGGTAGATCTTAATGTATTTCTCAGGTAGATCGGATTGTTCAAAAAAAAATTCTACAATATAATTGAAAATAAAAAATTAAATATAAATGAATTCCGTTTAAAATTTTAAAAAAATTAATGATTCACTATATTGTATGTTTTATTTCTTGGTAATCTATTTTCATTGAAGCTTTGATATAACCATTGCACAAAAGTTACATGATAATTAATAATTAATAAAAAATATTGAGATTGATTGACTTTAAATTTGTTTTATAAATATTTAGATTAAAACTATCATATGAAAATTCTGTATTTAGCTTACTTTATTTTTCAGAACAATTGACATAACAATATTAATTAATATTATTAATATTGAAAATTGTATTTCATAAATGAGATGCGTGTCTCATTTTATCATAACAAAACTTACACTATAAAATATAAGTTAACTTTAACAAGCTGGTTCTACCTTGGAGAATACAAATGCTCTCTCAATGTTTCAAATAGAGAGATAATAATGTCGTCCATGAATTTGAAGCATGGGATACTCAATTTTTTGTTGAGCCACAACATTCCCATTACAATTGGAAAGCGAACTGCACATCATGTTGCCATTCCCATACACCACCATATATCATCCTCTGAATCTTCATTGTTTTCCTCATGCATCTTTGGAGAATCAAGAGGGTTACTTGAGCATGACACATATATTTGTAGACCACATAGACTTGGATTGTTGGAGAAGAGTGCATAATCAAATGTCATCATTTGTCCTCCTTGTGGTATCCTCCCTGATAGGTTATTGTAGGAGACATTAAAGTAACTTAAGTATGTGAGAAGTTGTAGCTCAGAGAGAATTGCTCCTGATAGGCTATTTTGAGAAAGATTAAGTGATTCAAGAAGTGTCATCTCTCCAATAGATTTAGGAATCTCACCACTGAAATGATTTCTTGAAATGTTGAGAATAATCAAACCTTTTAGGGATCCAGACATTTCACTAATCTCAAAATTTTCTCAAACTTCATAACTTGTCCTTTATTGTAAACTGTTATTTCATCTATATAATATTTTGATGTTCCCACACCAAAAGTTTCATGTTCAAGGATTTCTATCTGTTCAGATTGATTTCCAATTGTGGTTAACTTCATAAAGTCTTTTGGAATGATCTCTGAAAATTTATTTCTTGACAAATCCAAAATTTGAAGATTTTGCAATTTGGTTAATTGTAATGGGATTGGGCCCTTAAAATTATTATTTTTTAATATCAATATTTGGAGATTGTTCAAGGTTTTAACCCAACTTGAGATGTCACCTTGGAAATTATTGTTTCTCAAATCAAGGATTTGTAAATTTCTACATTTTCCAAGAGATGATGGAATATACCCTTCAAGTGCATTGTCTCCTAGTTTCAATGTCTCAAGAGAATCCATTCCCTTACATATATTTGGTATCATCCCTTGTAAGTTATTCTTCTCTAGATTTAAGACAGACAACATAGAGCAATTCTTGAGACATTGGGGAATCTTTCCATTAAACTTATTATTGGACAAATCTAAAATATTCAAATTCTCCAATTTAATAATAGAAGTTGGAATATAACCATGAAGATTATTTACATCTAAAGAAAGAAACTAAAGATTTTGTGTATATTTGTCAATTGATTTTGAAATTGATCCATCAAATAAATTATCTGAAAGCCAATTTGGAATAAATCCTCCAATAGAATTGTTTGACAAATCTAAATATCGAATGGAATATTGCGTTGAAATAAATGCTGCCATTTAATTTGTTTGAACTCAGATCAAGGTACTCCAGATTGGAGAGATTCCCTAGAGTAGGTGGAATTCTGCCATTTAATTTGTTTGATCTGAGATCAAGGAGCTCCAGATTGGAGAGGCCACTCAAAAAGGAGGGAATAAAACCTTCCAAATTGTTCCCAGAAATTGACAGACCTGACAGAGGGAGAGATCCAAGAAAGGTAGGAATCTTACCTCTGAATGAATTTCCTAAAATTTCCTAGTGCTGAAGGCGTGAGAGATTTGCAAAGACGGGAGGAATTTCTCCTGAAAGCCCACATTCATCCATGTACAGTGTGGTGAGATTGGTGAGAGAAACCAGCCAAGCATTTCCTTCCACAGTGAGATTCATGCTACTCAGACCAAGATGCTCCAACCCTCTCAAATGTGTTATCCACTCACCCAACTTGTTGCTCTGCAAACCATCATTCCAGGAGAGGTCAAGGAATTTCAAGGTGGAAATGTTGCCCATCTCCCTTGGAATTGTGCCATGCAGATCATTGTAACTGAGGTCCAAGTGCTCCAATTGCTGCAGTTTGGCCAACTCTCTTGGAATTTGGCCAGTAAATTGATAGTCAACTAAGCTGAGATACTTCAATCTCCTGAGCTCTCTAATTAGTGGAGGGATGGAAAGAGGGTAGAAGACATTATAATAAGAAAGGTCCAAGTGCTCCAAATGAAGGAGTTGGAATAGACCCCCTCGAACTTCACTCCAATGAATGTAATACTCCAACTCAATGGAATAGTCCAACCAACTGAGATCCAAGGTGATGACATGGGCAGTGCATGGGTGATAGCCCACTCCTTCCCAACTGCAGCAGTCGAACCCTCTCCATGACTCTAGTGCATTTAACTGGTATTCTCTGGAATAAGTGAAGTTAATTCCTTGTTTGAAATCCAAGGGACAATTTCGTTCCTCTTGGAAACAGGCAGAGCAGCAAAGAAGAGATGGCAACAGTAAGAACACCACCCAAATCCCCAAAGCCATTTTTATTTCCTTCCAAAAAGAGAGAAAAGCAATAGTAATAGAAATCTGAGTATGTATGAGACAAGTACAGAATGAGAAGCTTCACTTTGCAAATCTGAAAGAAGGCTTCTCTTGTCTAAAGATGAAAAGGGAATGGAAGGAGAGGGAGATTTATAACCCATTCAAAGTGCAAACATGTTGAAAAATCCATCCACGAGATGGAAGATTCAGAGAAAAAGGTTTGGATGAAGTTGCATGGAAAGAGGAGGTTTAACAAAATTTCCAAGTTTGTCTTATTCGTACATCTCATTTTTAAAGAAAACAAGGAGAAAATTGTATGATCACCCCCGCATTTTAAGGAGAAAACTGGGAGCTACAGGCTCCCCACCACCGCTCTCCTAGTGGTGACATTGCTGGCTGGCAGCGCCGTTTAGCTTCTCTACCCCGCCACAGCTCTGGCTAGTCCCCAGCACCGGTGATTCCTTCCCCTCCTGGTGCTCTTGTTGCTCACGGTGGTTCTACTTGGCCAGAGGCCAACTCCTCCAAGTGGTCTTTCCCCTGCCTAAATCGGGTCATTTCTCCGCCTCGAGCGGAGGAGAAAGAAAAAGATAATGAAGATGCTGCTGATGGGTTGTCGGTTCCTGTCCCTCCTACCAATCCCATAGATCCCTGGGGTTCTAATGACAGAGATCCTCCTCCTTCAGTTGGCACTGTTAGCACTTGTCAAATTTTTCATGGTTCCAAGCTTCTTTTCCTATCTCTGCAATTTTTCCTAGCCTTTGGCTCAAACCCTAAGTCTTATTTGGTCCAAAATCATGAAAAACCCTAAAATTCTATGACTTGTTCTTTTTTCGTGTTACCTTTTCCCTGCCACTTAAGTCAATATTTCCCATGTGTGCATTACCTTTTCACACTAGTCGCGTAATCTCTTAACCTAAACCAGATATTCCTTTTTGTCTCGCGATCATGAGATTACCTTTTGTCGCTAAGTCTTTGAAGGATATGGCATATTCTCTTTTTTTCATGAGACTTAGTGTGAGTTTTTCATCTCAGATCAAATCCTACGGTGGTCGGGTTGTCGCTACATAAACTATGCAGTTTAAAGATTTTCTCGAGACTTGGAGATTTCCTTAGTCGCAAAGTCTTGTGATGTGACCCAGGGTAAATGGCCGAGTTAAAATATAATGGTCGCCAAGTCTCTTAAAAGATCATGGGTTAAGTTAAAGATCTGAAGATTCAGTGACAACCACAGATGCAAATCAGATCCGACGGTAGTCATGAGGTTGCGGTAAGAATTTGAAAGGTCAAACAAGATCCAGCGACTATGAGACATAAGGAAAGATGAGACACGTGTTATGTAGTCGCATAGTCTTGTGATAGATTAGGGTTTGCAAAAAAGATAAATCGACTCAGCAACAAGCGTTAGATATAGTCAAATGAAGGATCAATGATAGTTGGGAAGTCTCCAAATAAATATGTTAGATGTAGTTTTATTTAGCGATAAGGAGACTAAGTGTTGTCACCAAGTCATGGGATAAAGTCATGACATCAACAAAAAATCATGAGACTTCACGGTGGCCGTAGATTATATTAAGATCCTATGATAGTTGCGTTGTCTCTAGAAATAGCTCAGAGTAAATAAAATGGTTCAACGACTTGGAGACATGAGGCAAATTAGTTAATCATGGTTAAAGTCAAAGTTACGCCCAAGGACAGAGAAAGGTTAAATTGCAGACAAGTTTGGAAAGATCGTGTGGTAGGCGCAAAGGCTTATATCAAAGCTGCTCAATATTTAATCATTAAGTGATTATGCCTATGCGACACGTGGCAGATCAGATTCTTGTGCCCAGATAACAAAAGAGGATCAACGACTCGGTTTTAAAATTGGCAAAGGTTTCAATCTTAGTCGTCAGATTCATTTCTTTCACGCTGCCTATAGCCGTTGTAACAGAATTTTAAAAATTCAAAAGTGTTCACAGAGGGTTTTACAAAGATCTACAGATATTTGTTCTTAAAGACATTAGTGACCTGATTTGATGTTTTGAGCGGCTCTGAATAGCTGTTGAAGACCGAACAACTGGAAATCTGATATATGGGGATGCATTTATATCCAGACTAAATAGGAATAGTTTTATAATCAGAGGGTAAATGCATACACAGTCGCTGGGTCTTTTCTAAATTAATGAGGATTTTTGTCACAGTCATGCCATGGAGTTTCTTTCCTATCAGAGTGTTGCGCTCATAGATCCATGAATTGGAGAATTAATTACAGATCAGATTACACAGATTAAAGAGATGAATTCAGGGTTTCAACTTGACATCAGAATTGAATTTTATATTTGATTGGTTGTAAACCCTAACCATAAATGGTCTAAAGTTTATAGAATTATTGTTCCTATAAACGAATACTCAAGACCATTTCAAAAGCGCTGGAGAATTGGGAAAGTAGAAAGCATTAGGCTAATACTTGTTTCTAGTCTAGAAGATAGCAGATGTAGTTTAGTGGTATTGAGATAGGAAGAAAGTTGTATGATCTTTTTCATATTATCTAATTGCATATTTCCTTGTCATACTGATTCAAAAATAGTTTTCATTGTACTTAATATGATTTCTTCTCAGATTTGAGTCTCTCCTTTGTGTTGTTAGTGAAATTGTGAGTTTTCTGGCTTACTGTATGAGTTCTACTTATGCATATGTGTATTTGATTGGTATGGTGGTACCCTAAATTTGGATAATTTAGAAATCCCAATCCATTATCAAGAAGGAAGTTTCTCCATAATAAAAAATAAAGGAAGGAAGCTTTGTGACAAATATAAATAGAGCTAACTAATCAAAGCCTTCAAAAAATGTTGGAATTTTGACCTGCTACAAAGATGATTCTGACAGAGGCTGATTATTGTTGGATTTTATATATCTAAAAATGACCTAGTTCAGGAAATCAAATTTCCTATCTCCAGTAGAAATATTAGCTTTTCACAAGGTGTTTTGGATTTTTGACCAAAGCCAAATCTAAAAGTTAGGTAGTTATTTCTTAGTTAGTTTATTATTTTTTCAAAATAATTTGTAATAAGGGTTGTGTCTTTTCACCGTAAAGAGGTGTGAAAGACACTCAAACACACATATATACATAATGTAAAATGTAAAGAGAAGACAATACAACAATAATACAATTTTGATAGATGGATTAGACATGGATCAATAACTACAAATGTGAACTATATTGTACTATTTTTATTATCAATAAAGATAAGTCCTTTTTCTTCATGTATGCAATTGTTTCATTATCATTTTACAATTAGTCCCTCAGATATGTTGGTCCACAGAGAGGGTGGGGGGTGAATCAGTGGACTGTGATGTTATATCTCTAACACCCTCTAAATCTCATTCTACTCGGTAAACTATAATTACTGCACTTGAGATAACTTGTAACCTAGAATAAATTAAGCAGCATCATTAACACATATCATCCACATAAGATAATGACACATTAGCACCAGATTTAATGAGGAAACCCAAGTTGGGAAAAACCTTCGTGGGAATTTTCACCCACAAATAAAATACTATTTTGAAGTATGCTCTGTTAGGAGCCAATCTTATTAAAGATTACAAAGCATATTGTTAAATGTGACCCGGTCAAGGGATTTCCCTTAGATCTGTTAGGATCTTCACTTTGTTGAGAGTGGCCTGATGAAAGGACTTAAATTTTTTTGTTAGAGTATCACCTATTTCTAGGGTTTACAATAGGATAGCTATATCCACTTGGTTAAGAGATTATTCAGATACAAATGTGAAACATACAATTAAACATGATCTGTTAATGCAGCAACTGTCTTCTACCTTTTGCTTGATCAAATCCTTTTCTTCTCACTTGGTCTGCTAGATTCGGTACCTCATTACTTCTTCAATAACTCTTCCATCAATAATTCATTATCATTCATAATCTCTATTCAGAGTTCAGAGTTAGTCTTCTTCCTTTCTCTGTACCACTCGGTGACTTCTCTACTTTCAACCGTATTCCTTTCTTCTCATTAAAATAACTAGCAACAACCTTTCATTCGTGTAAATTTTTCTTTATAGACAATATTTTTCCTCTTAATCTCCTTGGTTAGGTTTCTCGTAATTCAATCTCAGCCGTTCAATCATCCTTATGATTTCTTGCCGCTCGGTAAACCACCTGACTTTTACCTTGGGACTTGTTCCCTTCTTGGAACTCACAACATATGTTTAGCCGCTTAATCTCTGCCTTTGATCTTCATCTTGATTTCTTTGGTTCATGGATCTTGTAACAAACTTCTTCCTTCCTAGTGGAATCTTCCAGCTCATCATAATCTGTTTAAGATATGATCTTATCATTAACTTCCAACGACTGTTCCTTGTTTGGTTACTGACTTTATGACTCGGTAACTAACAACGCTCGGTGAATATTTTTACTTAGTGCCTTTGCATGAATTCTGTACTCGGTAACTATGATCGAATGGCATTTCCACTCGGTGACTGTTCTCACTTGGTGCTCGATTCTTCTTCCTTTACCGACTGCTCCCTTTACTTATATTACCGACTGACTTCTCATACTCGGTAGTCTCATTCATTTCCTTTACCGACTTGACTAAACTATGTTACTGACTATGTCATCATGAAAATAGTGTAGAAAATAATTATACCAATCATTACTGAATTATTGTTTGATCTGTATTAGTTGCACAGTTAAGTTCTTCAACACTTCCTCTCTTTCCTTGTCTTCCTCAACTTGTAGTACACTCCAAATGATATGGCAGCTCAATATGGATCAGAAATCAATTGCTTGACATCAATGAAAAAATAACAACTGATCTAAGAGTATCCTACTACTTTGTATACCTCTGATCTCGGTCTTCATCATCATCTTAGCATGTGAATATCAGTTGGTTAACAATCTCCCTCTTTGGACATTGATGGCAACCTTGGCAATTGATGATGGCAACCTCGGTCTTTTCTTTGTATCCTATTTTTCTCTCTCTGAGCTGATTCTTCTTGTGAGTTATTAAAATTCCCTCTTTCATAATAATTCTTTCTCTGTGTCCCTCAACATTCTTGTTTCTGACAATCATCAATTCACATAATATCTCCCTCTTTGACAACAATGTCAAAGTGCCAAACTCCCTGAGAATATCCAGGTAGTGAATCATACCTAGCATGTACTGATTAGTCTTGTTATACATCATTGTTTCTTTTTCATAGCTTCAGGCATCACCTCAAGTGTGAAGGTTTGCATCAACTCAGAAAAATAGATATTCTAATACGTCCTAGAATTGATGTAGCATGCAGCATGCATTTAGTGAATGTTGGGTAGGGGTAGGACCCCTAATTTACCTCTGAGATACTCAAAAGCATCCTTTGGTAGTGGTTTAGTGAATATATCTGTGATCTGCTCCTTTGAGCTTACATATTCCAACATCACATTTTTCTCTTGTACTTGTTCTCTCAAATAGTGATATTTGATAGAAATGTGCTTGGTCTTAGAATGCATAACCGGATTTTTTGATATATTGATAGCACTTGTGTTATCACAATAAATAGTAACTAGATCACTAATCTCTTCATTCATACCTTCAAGTAGTTGTTTGATCCATACAATGTTTGCACAATTCATAGCTGCAACAACATATTCAGCCTCGGCAGTTGACTGTGAGATGCAACTTTGTTTCTTGCTCAGCCATGTTACTAATCTCTCTCCCAAAAAGAAAGCTCCACCACTTGTACTTTTTCTATCATCAATGTTCCCAGCCCAATCATAATTAGTGTAGACTTTCAAAGAGAAGTTTTCTTTCTTTTTGTATAATAGCCCAAAATCTTCAGTGCCTTTCAGATATCTCATTATTCTTTTTACTGCAGCCATGTGTGTCTCCTTTGGATTGGAAGAAAATGTTGCAAGAATCCCTACAGCATGTGAAATATTAGTTTTCTATGTGCAACATACTGTAACTTTCCAATCATTGATTTGTAAACTATGTCATCTACTACCTGTGATTCATCTTCCTTTGATAATTTACATCCAGTGGCCATAGGTGTTCCGACAGGTTTTGAATCCTCCATACCGAATGTCTTCAAGACTTCCTTGTTATATTTTGATTGTGTGATGTAAATCCCATCCTTGGTTTGTTGTATCTGTAATCCAAGAAAGAACTTTATCTCTCCTATCATGGAAATTTCAAATTCCTTTTTCATATCTTCAGCAAATGATTGACTCAATGTGTCACTTCCTCCAAAAATAATATCATCAACAAATATTTCAGCAATCAAAGTTTCTTTATCATCATCACATTTCAAATATAGATTACTATTGTCACTTGTTCTCTGAAATCCAATCTTGATTAAGTAAGAATGCAATCTTTCATACCATGCTTGGGGTGCTTGTTTTAAGCCATATAGTGCTTTGTGCAGTTTTCATACCATGTCCTTGTTAATATCTTTAGCAAATCCTTCAGGTTGTTCAATGTAAACTTCCTCTTCAAGAATACCATTGAGAAATGTAGACTTTACATCCATTTGATAAACTTTGAATCCTTTATAAGTTGCATATGCTAGTAGAATTCTGACTCCTAATCTAGCAACCGGTGCAAAAGTTTCACCATAATCAATTCCTTCTTCTTGTGCGTAACCTTTGCAGACTAATCTTGCTTTGTTCCTGATAACATCTCCGTGCTCATTTAGTTTGTTTTTGAAAATCCACTTAGTACCAATTACATTTTTGTCCTTAGGTCTCAGTACCAGTTCCCATGTGTTGTTTTTCTCTATTTGATCTATCTCTTCTTTCATAGCATTAGTCCAATCTTCAGTATCTAGAGAATCTTTTACTTTCCTTGGCTCAAGTGTAGATATTAAACATGTATTGTTCCTTACCTTGCTTCTTGTCATTACTCCATCATTTTTATTTCCAATTATCTTGCTCGGTGAGTGGTGTCTTCTTACATATTTTGCTAGAACAAGCTCAGTAGTGGGTGTAGGTACTTCATCATCACTTGGTTGTAGTTCCATCTGTTCAGCTTTCTTTTCTGGTTGTCCTCTTGGTAGTACATCAGTATGTACATATACAAATATTTGATAATCCTCTAGTTCCTTTTTCTTGTCTCTATCATTTTTCTTTGCAAATTCATCAATTTTCACATTTGCACTTTCCACAATCTTGTTAGTAGATTTGTTTAATCATTTGTAAGCTTTTCTCTTTGTGGAGTATCCAAGAAATATTCCTTCGTCACCTTTAGAATCAAAATTTCCATCTCTGTTATCTTTCAAGATATAGCATATACTTCCAAAAACTTTGAAATAACTTACATTAGGTTTGTGCCCATACCAAATTTCATAAGGTGTCTTGTTTGAGC
>MU227098.1:56914-68592 GCA_018584345.1 Thuja plicata | reverse complement strand
CGCACCGAGGCCTAATTTGACTGTCATAAATATTTTTAAATCCGCCCAGCAGCAAGAATTTTTATTGATGATTAATGTTTTCATATGCCACTTGTCCAAATATCATTTGAAGATGTTAAATTGTATCTTTATAAACTTTTAAATCAATTGTTTATAAAGATATCAAAATATAAATGAGAGAAGATCACGAGAGGAAAAAGAAAAATAAAGATTAGAGAGGAAATGATTTTCAAGAATCGGTTACATAACCGAATAACTACCAATAAGATATTATTTATTGGGGGAAAGTTGAGGAGAGAGGGTTCTATTTTTCTTCTTTTTCTGCAGTCTGTGTGCTCCAGCAAGGAAGAAGGTTTTTTTTATTGTAATTGGGGAAAGAGGGAATGCATGTAATGTTTTCAGTCATAGTTTTTGTGCAGGGACAACATGGTCTTTGAGCCATTTTGGTTATGTATTTGAAGAAAAGAAAGAAATCTATATTGAATCTGTGAATTTGAATATTTTCTTTCTGATTGTGTGTAGTCTGTGAGCTATTCTAGTCATCTTTTTATGCTATCCTATTCATTATAGCTGTGCATATGAATGTCATAAATTCTATGAGTTCCATTCATTCATTTATCTAAAAATAAAATATCAAATCTCCCTCTCATGCCCCTACAGTGGGAAGAATAAGTGAATGGTCTTTGTGCCATGCATTTAGTTTTCTTTTATTATTAAATCCACAATCGCATTCACACCATGTTGATGGGTGAATGTTGGTATGCCTCTGTGTCTTCTGGTTAAAGACAACCAATATTTTAATTCATTGCAAATCTTTCTAAGAGGGAGCTGTACCTCTCAATTCAGAGGAAAGTTATCAATCCAATGATAACTTCTCCAATTGTTAGTAGTGTTTGTACTTCTATTTGGGCATTTTGAGTCATTATGTGTTATTATTTTTGAAGTGCAAATCTGTTTACTAACAGTTAAGAAGAAGACAAGACACAAAGTCTATATGGAACATTTAGTGAAGTGGAGACAACAACTAGAGTCAGAAGCCACTTGGATAGCTGAGAGTGACTTCAAGAAGCATGGAATCAGTGAGGAGTTCCTGACACCACAGGTACCTTGACTTTCTTGTTGCAGGGGGAGGATGGTGCAGGAGCACCCTAAGGTCTTTAGATAGATCTTTAGACATTTTGGCTTATAGGTTGTTTTGGCCAACCATCCATGAATAAGGACTAATCTATAAATTTCCTAGTGTGTTTTGAGGTGTGATTAGAGTTAGGAAGATTAGGGTTGGTGTGTTGTTTGTGTTTAGTTGATTCTAGGAGTATAGAACCTAAAAGTCAACTCAAAAGTCAAAGGGTTGACCAAAGTCCCAAAGTGGGAATATTTTTAAGTTTTTAATGTTATTTAATGCTTTGAGGTCAATTGGTAAGGTTTGGAACCAATTAGGGCCCTCAAAGTGGAAAAATTGTCAATTTGACAAAAGTTGTCATGACAACTTTTAAAAGTTATCATGACAACATTTCCTAGATTTTAGGAATCAGCTCTTATGATGCTCAACACCTGACCAGAGGGTCTAGACAGGTGGGATAGAATTATATACGGTTATTTCAACCCTAATCTGACAGTTAGATTTCATATTGTACGGACTGGTGTTTGGAAAGAAGCGATTTATAGTGTAATTAAGCTACAGAGCCATCATCCATGGCTTTATTGGATTGAATGGATTAAATGAAAGCATAGATAGCATTTGAAATTTTAATTACTAGGATCTTTGTGGCATTAGTTTAGTTAATTGTTCTTTCTGGTTAGGTTTTGTTTAATTTCTTGCTTACTGTGAGTTCACTGGCTTTCTTTGGTGTTCCTGTGGTTCAAACTCCATGACCACTTGGAACCCATTAGATACTTGTATATAATTTGTAAATATGGATTCTGGAGTGTGTGTGTATAGGGGAAGATTGAAAACAATCAGGCCCTAGGTGAGTACTAGCTATTCTGGCTAGGGTGACTGAGTAGTGCAGTAGTAATGAAGATTACAAGTTGATTGGTATGTGGCAATCAGTGATAGTGGAGTGTAGGGGCATGAGGTACATAAATTTATATGGAAGGAGGAGTTTAAAGGATCTCATTAGATTAATGGAAGAAGATCAAGAAACCAGATCAACCATCATGCCCTAGAAACCCTTGTTTTTAGGGGTTTGGTAAAAGTCCATTGTACGGACAAGATAGGAATCAGAGACCTAGAAAATATTAAAGGGGGGGAAAAACCCACAAATAATATGTGATTTTTTTCTAGGTTTGTTAAGGGTTTTTAGGATGAAATTCATCTTTTCAGTGATTAGGAGGGCTAATAGGCCTAAAAAGGCTACAAGGCCTAAAAGACTTGATTTTGGAACCCGATTGGCAAATGGGTGAAGGACTCACAAAAATGAATCCATAGAGGTAGGATTAGACCTAAGGGAAGTTGGGAAACCAATCCTTATGAATTTGACACCATTGGAGTGGCAGGAGGTTAGAGGAGCCATGGATGCTAGAAGGCTATGGAGGAGAGGTTAGGGAAGAGTTGGAAGTTGGTGGAGAGATCCTAGTGAGTTAGGGGATTAGGCAAGAATCCTCTAGTTAGGGTAGAGAAAGAGACCCTAAGGAAGACCAAGAGAAGGTATTAGAGAGAGCTAGAAGGCTCTAGAAGAGGAGCTCCCCATCAGATAGCTTAGGAAAGGAATTTGGGATTAGACCACTTAAGGAGTAATATGTTGTTATATGTTGTGTTGTAAATGTGTTATTGTTCTCAAATGTATCTTTGTGTAGTCTTCTTGGGATTTGTGATATGGTAGCACTAAATATTTTTGGTCTTTGTGATGTTAGCCTAAAAAGACTCTTATTCATGACTCTTACGTATTTTTTCCTCCATTGTGTTGTAGTTATACTTCCTTTGGGGAATGATGACATTTCATTTGACATAATATTTCATATATTATCTTATGAGCATACTGATCTCAGAGTTATTACATCCCTTCATGCCCTGTCTTTATGTTATGTGCTTATTTCCCTTGATATGCCTTTGCTTGGGGGCATTTCACTATGAAAACATCTCTAGTGGATGCATGTACACTATGTTAAAGTCATTGCTCCCATTGAGGCACTTGCAATTGCTTTAACGTGGGGGCATACACTCTGCTCACCTATTGCAGACACACACTTTGACAACTTTTTCTTCTTTGAGCCCTTTTATGGATTACTAAACAATCCTAAAGGCATGATTCTCTTTTGGATCTCTTCTTGGATTACTAACAATCCAGAAGGCTTGATCCTCTACAGTAGCATTCTCTCTTTGTGATCCCTTAAGGATGCAAACATCCTTATGACTAGATCACCTTTGTGATTTTACTCTTTTGGAAATACAATTTCCTGAGGGTGAATCCTTGATGGGTTGAGTAACATGCACACAACCTAGCTAGACAATTCAACACCATATTTTGTTGCAGCTTTGCCTTTTTGGTGTGGTTCACAGTAAGACACACACATCTTATTGGGCGATTTTATCACACTCCTTTTGCTTTTTGTTTCTGTTGGAAATATCTCTCTTGTTATGATTTTGGAGTTAACAAGGATTCAATTTTATTGGGGGCTTGATGGATTATTTGTCTGATTAGTCATGATGAGATCATCTTATACCTTTTGATCTACTTTACCAGGAGTTTGAGTTGAGTCTATACTCTCGCTAAAGTAGGGGCTAAATGTATCATCTTAAAATGGAAGAACCCATGTTGAGACATGTTTATATCTCCTTAGTGGGATTCTTTGGACCTAATTCAAATTCCTTTATGGATCTATGGATGTGCATCTACTTTTGTGCCTAATTAGGCCCTATTTTCTGCCCCTTTTTCGCCTTTCTTTTCTCTGTCTCTCAGGCTCCAGGCTATTCCCTGGAGGCCTAACCCCTCAAGGGTAGGATGAGGTCATCCTAGCCCCTTAGGGGTAGGTGAAGGTTAGCCTCCCCCTGAGGTTAGGTGTCCCAGGAACTCAGGCCCTCCTTGGGTTGTGTATTTCTTTTTCCTGCATGTGCAGTCAACCCTTCTCAATTTTGGACATGAAATTGGTATAAATAGAGGCCTACTCACTTCAATTTGATCATGATTTCAATCACCACAATCCATTTCAAGAGCATTTACGTGAGAATATTATTGGTGTTTGAAAATGTTTATGCTACTTAAAGCTACCAGTATCCCTTGAGACTGATGTTAGGAGTGGTTAGCTCCAAGTATGGAAGCTCTGCAAAATAACTGAACCAACTATAGGGACAAGACTGCCCTATGCACTTTTGGCTTTGTTAAACCAAGGCGGGTGCACCTAATCTAGATTGATATTACTTTGAAAAATCCTTACTAACTCTGGATTTAAACAATAGAACTATAATAAGAAAGTGCTAAATGCTAACTAGACATTCATTGACTCTCAATTACTATATGGGACAAAAAACAACAACCACAAATAATAGGGACTTGAATATGGTTTTTATGTTTAAAAGGCAGAACATAACCAAACTCTATCAGACATGTGTCAACAAAGAGTAAGCTAGCTCTTGATCAGTGCCTTATCCATTGGGAAATCCTTAAATGCAGATACTGAAACATAAGACAACCTATTGTCAAAGACTCATAGCCATAAATACAAATATCTTAGATAATACACTTACTTATAAGATCCTTAAGTAATTACACCAAATGAATCTATGTCGTATCCAAAGTGTATTTAATATGATCTTAGATCATAACTATGGAATATAACATATACACAGATAACTCTATGTAATGGATAAGAAAATCCAAAACTCATACAATGAAAAGCAAGGAGAGGCTTGAAACTGAGATAACTGTATTAAGCATAATGAGTCAAATATCTATAAAAACATGACCAAATGATTACACCATTCAATAAATTTCAAATTATCAAAGAACTATCTATCTTATCATGAATCACAATCTAATATGAATCTACTATATCCTTGGAACTAAAATCATGGATTCACACTTAGAAGCAAAAAATTCTGGAACCCTTACAACATGGAAAAGAAGAGGATATATAGAAGAAGGCCATATCTAAAGTCAAGTTTATCTGACACCATGTCCTTCTTCACCACTTTGATTTGTCAAAGCTCTTCTTTCCACTGACTGGTCTTTCTTCAAAAGATCACCAAAATCTCTGATCCAAAACATCACTGATTGTCAAGGACCATCACATCAAAATCTCCTCCATGCTTCAAACTGAACAGGTATTGTCAACAAGCCACCAATCCCTGATGGACTGCATAATAGAAACTACATTCTTATGTAAGAATGGACAAAAAACTAGTCCAAGGTTATCCAAGAATGCTAATTTCATATGAAAACCTCACTCATCATTTCTCCTCATTAATGCCCCTGAACTCTGCAAATCTTCACTTTAACGTCACCATACAACTTGTAGACATGACTCATGAGACCAGATCAGTTTACTTGCCATCTTTTTTGCCTGGAAAACAACATCAATCTAAAATCCCAAGAAAAAGTATTTAAATATTCAAATTTTTCTTGCAATGGTCACGGGTGGCATGATATCTGGTATCAATGATCAGGACATATCTTCAAATGAACTTTAAAATAGGACCATTGATCTTCATATTAAGTTACCTGGGATCAGAGAAAAATAAATATTCAAAATCTTATTTATGTTTCCTAAGAAAGTCACCTGGCACTTCCCTATTAGGCCTTAGAACCACCTATCCCTTACCCCTTCTGCATAGGCCCCACATTTCTTATCACTGACCTGGACACATGGCAAGATTATTGCCATCGCGTGATGCATATCTTCCCTGCATCTTTCTTTCATAGGATGATGACAATTCACTGGATCTGATCTCCTTTTTACCATCTTCACCTTTTCTAGTGCTTCCACACATCACCCTTTCATTTGATCCACCTGATTGATCCCACCATTTACCTCACCACCTATGCCATGTGACACCACCTAGTTTGTTGGGACCTCTGCCACATCCTACTTGACCTTACCACCTGTCAGTCTGCCTCATGTTAGCACCCACTCCATTGCATGATATAAATAGACATGTCGTGACTAGGATCATGTCATAACACTCTTTTGACACCTGTAATTACATTGACCACGTCACCTGAGCACTGGCCCAAAAAATTATCCTTCCCTCTTTGCCAACTGGCCTCCACCTCACCACCTAACCACTGAGTTGTCTGCCAAAAGATGTGTTCTTTTAGACACTTAAGCATTGAGTGCTCAGACATAAAAACATGAATAATTTCCTTAGCACAACCAATGTGGGAGAAAGATCCTTGGGCACCTCTGACCATAGACATACACATGGTGACACATCATAATGGCTTAAACACTAGATCAACCACATCTTTGCTTCAATCCTTTAAGCTGACTGTTAAATCTTCTCAAAACTATTGTGTCTTTACTGCCTTTCTTTACTGGGGATGCATGACATCATCCAGAGGAAAGATGTCATGATGGCTTGATGGCTTGATTGATAGATAGACTGCATCTTCGCTTTAATTCATTAAGCCAACCGTTGGATCAAAATTGACTTGCACAACACATGATATAATATTTAAAAGGCCTGCGGGGCATTTATACTTAGGATAAAATAATTTAAGTGCTAGGCTATAAGATAAACATAATAATGGTCCCATCCAACGACAACCTAAAGACATGACTTAAGTTTTTAAGTTACATAAAAAGTAACTTCATTTTATAATGTAGCCAAGAGACTTAGGGTTTTTTTTCCAAATTTTAGGGCTTTTCAAAGGTTTAAGGATAAACAAGATATGAAACCAAGCCCATAACACTTTGATAAACACCAGAAGACACCATCCAAGCCAAAAATAATTACACTCCTAATAGTGGCTCTAACTGGGGAGGTATGTCTATTGCAGGCATGACTAGATTTTAGAATCTCAGGGAAAAGTAGACCACCTACTGGAAAGAAACTAACCTAAAACACACACCCTAAAACTACACAGACCTATTTACAACCTACTGTTGACGGATTTGAGGCTTCAAGAGAAGTATAATTTTAAGAATTGTCCATGAACTGGAAATTCCAAAATATTTCTGACCAGATCTTTAAGAATATAAGAATCTAAACCCCATTTACTGTCAATAATATATGGTCCAAGCCAAATAGGATCAAACTTACCATGTTTTCCTTTATCTTCAAGTCTGGCATTCCACATCAAGACTAAATCATCAACTTCAAAACTTTTGATAGTTGTTCTTTTGTCTAACAAATTCTCATACTGCAACTACAGCTAAACATTCTTGTCATGTGCATCCCTTTTTGATTTATCTAGCTGTATCAAACCATCCATTCTAATTCTCATATCATCATCCATCTCTTCATCCTACTCTTGGACAAATTTGTACATCTGCAATTGTTAGAAATTAATCTTTACTTGCATTATGTAAGTAGGAGATTCCTCTGGAATCCCTACACCTATTTTTTCCTCTTGTGAGGATAATTCATTTTATGTATCTTTTATTATCCCTTGGTTGTATTATTTAATTGGGATAAACCAAGGTATCCCTTAGATTCCTCTTTAAGAGGAAATATCACAAGTGGCACACACTTTATGAAATGTGGCATACATAGATATGGGAGTTACCATGCAACTCCTTTCTCACATCTCTATTAAAGAGATGTCTCTTCTTCTCTCCTTAGACTAATGAGGTTTCCTCTTCTCAATTATTGTATGAGCAATTCGCTCTCTCTCTCTCCTCTTCTTAGGCTTTTCATGCCTCATTCATAATGTCACAAGGGGTTTTCTTTGCTTTCCCCTTTCAAATATCTTGCCTTCTTGTGTTGAATCTTGGAGCTTTCTCTCTCCTTGTTTATGGTAATATTTATTTTATGCATTCACTTGCTTAGATTCTTTCCTGGTATTGTTCATTTTTACATATTTCTTTTTCATTTTTAACATGGTATCAGAGCGGTTTAATCTTTGTTTTTGAGTGTTTGCATGAAGGTACGATTTGAAGGAGACGAAGGAGACTCTTGAGAGAGTTTTTTTTACTAATCCTTTTTAATCTTCTTAGTTGAAAAAAATCAGAATTTTTTTTGGGCTTGGTTAAGTTACCGCCAAACCCAGTTTATATAGTTGCTTACTTTTACATATTTCTAACATATCTCTATTTTACTTTATCTTTATTGGCTGTCTTCTCATTTTTTTGTTGCAGATTTATCTATTATATTCACATTCTTCTAACCTTTTTGCAGGTTTCACTTGTTTTTGTTAATATATCTGTCATTAACTTCTTATCACCAGTACCTTATAGCAATTTTAGATTTCTGAGTAGTTAAAAATCTGCACTTCCCACTATCCTGCAAGCAAATATTTGCATAGTATATATATATCAGTATTTACATTTAAATAACATCAACATCTTATAACAACAGCATTTAAATAACAGCTCTATACATATATCTGTGATTTGTTGACATCTGCAAATAAGTGTTTGACATTTGTGATTAGATCATATACTAGCTGTTTGTATTATTTCTTTTCAAGGGATATCAGAAAATTTAAATAAAACTGCATATGTATCTGTATTTTGGTTTTTTTTTGGTATCTATTCTCCCTTCATTCACTGCATATTATAGTTGTATTCATGATATACCACATTACATATACCGCTTACAGACAAGCCTATGACTTATAACCAGATTTACTATAAACTGCCACTTTTTTTTGGTAAATATAAGTAGCTTATATTATACAAAAAAAATAGCTTTTGATTTGTTGGCAGGTACACATTAATCACTTGTTAAAGAAAACTGGAATGCCAGAGTATCCTGCCACAGGCAGATACTAAAAAAAAAAAAAAGACTTGATGAGACATATTGAACAATTATGCCCAGCAGAACAAAGGCATGGATAATGAATTAAAGAATTGAAGAAAGTGGCAAAGCATATCTTGTCAATGCAAGAAATAGGTGAGAAGCAGGGCCACCAGCGTGAGAATGTAGGCAATTCCTTGATCTATGGCACTCCCTGCATTCAGTCATTCAATCACACTATTAAAAAGCAGCACAAATCAAAGTACTGTATGAAGTATTATTCAGTAGCTCTTAGTTAGCATTAATTTTTCACAGTATTCAAAAGATCGTTTCATGAATCACTGTGTATGTTTTTGCTTGTGATTAAAAATATACACAGCTGATTTCAGAAACACTCTCAATTTATAGATGCAGATGATCATTCACTCAAAATACACAATTAATTGCATAAACGCTGTAGAACACAGCTTTTCAATTCATTAAAATTGAGATGGGTATTTGTTGAATGCAAAAACTATTTCTAAAACCAGAGGCCAAACTCTCTAAAACCATAGCAAGATCCACAGTGAACAAATCTAACAGTGCCCTAATCTAGTGCTGTTAAGATAATTTATCCTCCAAGAAGATATCAGAAAGTAGAGCAAGAGCATTTGGGATTAATTATCATTGCTGGTAGGGGCAGGCGCAGGGGAAGGAACATCGTCAACTTTTCCTTCCTCTCCAAGATTTTCAACCTGTTCCAGCAGCTTCCTTATCTTTTCCTCTATTGTTGCCAATTGCTCTGATTTCTCTGTCGAGAATGGCATAACAGATGAAACGTCTACATCTTGGGCTAAACGTTCATGACCTCTACGTACTTTACGGTCTAAATCTTGTACCAACTTCTCACAAAACTGTGCAAGTTCTGCTTCAAATCTAGGAACATATAGATCATGCCTCGAAGACTTCTCAAAACTCTCTTTCAATTTTAAATCATGAAGTCTAGGGCAAGGGCATAGGTCACTCTTTGTATTCACAAATAAATCATGCGGACAAAATCGAACCATATAAAGCCACAAACCTCCCTGTCATCCCACCGAACTTCTCTATAACCCTTCTTCTCCTCTTCAGTGAGATTTCGAGCTGCACCCATAAGCTCATCAAGCAGAGCCTTCTGCGCTTCCACCATTTTGAAAGTGCAAGAGTGCAAAGTTCAACCTGATTGTAAGTGCCACCAAGCAAGTTTCTATGCTCCTTAGCAATACCTACTTGATCATTCGAATAGTCTCTCTTGGGCTACTCCCACAAATTGTGAAACACTCCTCACGGATCTATAAAAATCTTTGCAATTTTTTCTAAATCGTCCCAAAATAATAAAAACTTGGCACTGCGCATAAGATTCGATGCCCAAGGCCTGCAAATGAAAGACGATATATGTTTGAGCCCAAATTTGGGCTATTTGACTGGAAAGAGGAATTTACCCACCCTGTTTCATCTGCAACAATTAACTAGAGGTGGAGAGGAAGATCTTATGGCAAACTAAATATCCTTTACCCAAATGCTTGTTCTGAAATCCATTCTCCAGAAAGCTTAAACGGTGATACGAGAATGAAAACAGTGATTTGAGCCTCTGCGTTAATTCGATAATTTTTCTCCCACTTGGACTGCTTGGATACCCTCGCTGCCGCTCAGTTAGGCAGAAATATTTGAAATTTACTCCTATTCTGGCCAATTAACTGTTATGTGTGTCCTTAACATCCCATTTTTTCTTCTTGTTTTTGGATTCTTCCTTACTCGGTCACCATTATTCTTTTAATAGCAGGCTCTTTTCCTCGCAGGTTCTGATTCTCTCATTCCTCATTTTCTTATTATAGCATTTAGACCAGAGATTATTATTACCTTTATTTCATTTCTGTGGCAGCATCTCTTCATTATATACTATTTCTGATTCTTTCTGTAGGGTTCTTATTATTAGATTCTTGGTTTATTTTCAGTACATTCCTTTGTATATCATTTAACATTGTTGATTCCTTTTTACATTATTCTTTTGCAGGTTCATAATTAGATTCTTTGTAACTGTTTACTTCTATTTATTTAGTTTTTTTTTTAAATTTAATCATTTTGTTCATATCAATAGTTTAATCTTTATTAAAACCACGGTAGAGTTTTTTTTAAAAAAGAAACTTTAATTTTATAAAAGTTCCTCTATATAAACCACGTAAGAAATGAATTTAAAATTTAAAAGTTCCTTTCTAACCTTAAAAATAACTTGTCCTTTTTCTTATATAAATCTTTAATAGTAAGGAATTTCAGATTTCTTTTTTTAAAAAATCAATTTATAATTTTAATTTATAGTATAATAAAGGTAGCTATTTTCTTTTTTAGAAAACAAATTCATTTGTTTTATTTAATAGTTTTCATTTCAAAAAATTTAAAAATTGTTTAAAGTCTTTTGTATTACTTGTTTATAATAAAAATTAAATATTTCTTATTTATCTCAATTATTCAAGTTTATGAGTCATCTTTCACTATTGCCTTCTTTTTTCTATGATTTGATTCTATTGATCTATCTACACATAGTTGCAGTTTTATGCTTTTATAGCATCTCTTTATGCTCTTGGTAGCATTTTATGGTTTGATACCATTTTTTTTGTAAGTTGCATCGGGAGCCAATTTTCTCAAGGTTAACTATGGTGGACCCGACAGTTTTTTTAACTGACTCATAGTTGCCTTATTTGGCCCGTGGAGTATCCCTCCATCCTATAATTGGTGTGCACTTACTCAATGGAGTTTCCCTCCATTTGTTCCACTTTGTTCCTCAGTATGAGGATGATATTTTATGGGGATTTCCCCTTCAAAATTC
>MU227098.1:41578-55881 GCA_018584345.1 Thuja plicata | reverse complement strand
GTATTATTTAATTGGGATAAACCAAGGTATCCCTTAGATTCCTCCTTAAGAGGAAATATCACAAGTGGCACACACTTTATGAAATGTGGCATACATAGATATGGGAGTTACCATGCAACTCCTTTCTTACATCTCTATTAAAGAGATGTCTCTTCTTCTCTCCTTAGACTAATGAGGTTTTCCTCTTCTCAATTATTGTATGAGCAATTCGCTCTCTCTCTCTCTCTCTCTCTCTCTCTCTCTCTCTCTCTCCTCTTCTTAGGCTTTTCATGCCTCATTCATAATGTCACAAGGGGTTTTCTTTGCTTTCCCCTTTCAAATATCTTTCCTTCTTATGTTGAATCTTGGAGCTTTCTCTCTCCTTGTTTATGGTAATATTTCTTTTATGCATTCACTTGCTTAGATTCTTTCCTGGTATTGTTCATTTTTACATATTTCTTTTTCATTTTTAACAGTAATAGATTGTTTTGAGGCAACCTAGCATGAATATCATACACCAAATCAAAAGGTGCACATCCAATAGCTTTCTTGGTTGTTACTGTGTCATCCCACTGTGCTAACTGCAATTTTTAATCCCAGGCTTTCTTGTTCTTATCCAACATCCTCTTAAGAATTTTGATCAAACTTTTATTAGTAGATTCAGCCTGGCCATTCCCTTGTGGATGATATGGGGATGAGTAAGAAATTTTGATCCCATAATGTTGGTAAAAATCACTAAATTCTTCTGATCTAAAACACATTGCATTATCCACCACAATACTCTTTGGACATCCGAATCTGGTCAAGACATTTTGTAGCATGAAATCAATCACAGTCTTACTAGTAGCTTTTATAGTGGGGATTGCTTCAACCCACTTAGTAAAGTAGTCAGTTGCTACTAGAATCCATGAATGACCTCCACTTTACTTGTTTGAAAACTCACCAATGAAGTCCATTCCCCATTTCTAAAAAGGTACTTCCACTATAACAGGCTTCAAAGGAAAATATCCCCCAAAATTGAGCCTACCTGCAAATATTTGGCAGGTGTCACATTTCTTAACATAACTA
This sequence comes from Thuja plicata, assembly GCA_018584345.1. Lineage (NCBI taxonomy): Eukaryota > Viridiplantae > Streptophyta > Pinopsida > Cupressales > Cupressaceae > Thuja > Thuja plicata. Next base: position 54,834 of record MU227098.1, on the reverse strand, counting down.
TGGGCATCTTTGAAGATAGTTGGCCACCAAAAACTAGATCTAATAATTTTGTGTGTAGTAGTCTTAGTCATGTAATGGCCTCCACATGCACCATCGTGTATTTGTTCCATCAAGCTCTTAGATACGTCAAAATCCACACATTTGAGAAATACTCCATCATTGCTCCTCCACCATAATTGTCCTTGAATTATTGCATACTTAACAACATGCAAATTAGCTATCCTTTTCTTATTTTCATCCATGTCAAAAGGAAACACCATTTTCTATAGATATCCAACAATATCCTTATACCAGTCACAATAATCCATATCACAAATATAGGGCCTTTGGTCCTCCTCCAATGTATTTATGTGATTGGCATCCAAATTGCTTTAAGCCATGAGTTTTTCAAGTCCCATGCCTCTAACCAATTTTTTAATATGGATATCAATATTAAATTCCCGAATCTTTTTTATCCATCTACATCTCCTCCCTGACACTTCCTGTTGGACTAAAATATTTTTTACAACAACACTAGGCACATAAGCAATTACAATTGCTCCTATGAAATAAAACCTAAAAGCTTTAACATCTTTGACTAAAGCATAAGCTTGTTTTTCCATGATGTCATATTGAAGTTTTGTTTCTTGCAAGGACTTACTGAAAAAATAAATGGGTTGTTTAAAGCCCTCTGAATTCTTTTGTAATAATACTGCAACAACAGTATTATATGAAGAAAAGAAGAAGATTTGCAAAGGCTTACCATAATCTGGTGTATTTAGGACTGGAGCATCCTTGATAGCCTACTTGATACATAAAAAAGCCTTGCATACTTCTTGATCCCACTCTACCTTGGCTCCTTTCTTCATCATCCTTGAGATTGGAATACTGGTTTCAACAAAGTTGGTAATAAATCTCCTCAAGAAGTTTACCTGTCCAAAGAAGGATTGAATTCCCTTGACATTATTAGGCTGAGGGATCTTGTCAATTGATCTATCCTTTCAGGTTCAATTCTTACTCCATCTCTAGACACAATGTGTCCCAAAAGATTTCCCTCTGTCAACCCAAATAGACACTTCTTTGGGTTAAAAGGAACCCCATATTCCAATGCTCTTATAATTTTTTCTCAAGATGACCACAATGTTGTTCTTGTTTTTCTGAATAGGCAGTAAAGTCATCTTGGTATACTGCTAAAAAATCATTTATAAAATCTGCAAATGCCACATCCATGGCTCTTTAAAATGTTGCTCCATCATTTGTCAAGCCAAAAGGCATTCTGACATACACATAAGTGCCCCATGGTGTGGTGATTGCGGTCTTGAACTGCTCTGATTCCTTGACCATGACCTGATTGTACCCTAAAATTCCATCCAACATAGACATCAATTCTGATCCAGTGACTCTCTGTAATATAGCTTCCATGTTAGGCAACCCATAGTTATCCTTTAATGAATTGATGTTCAAGTTCTTGAAGTCTACACAAAGTCTAATATCATCATTTTTATTTCTTACTGGTACCAAATTTGATACCCACGTTGAATGTCTTATTGGTTTTATTATTCCAGCATCCCTCATCTTCTTCAATTCTTCTTGCATCTTGGGTGCTAGAGTGGGATTGATAGGTCTTAAATTCTGTCTAAAAGGTTTTGTGCCTTCCTTTAAAGGAATCTCATGTTAGAAAAGATCCTCTTTGTATGACTTTAAGTCATCATAAGACCATGCAAAGACATGTTTATATTTATTGAGAAGGTTAACCAACAACTCTCTAAGTTTAGAGGACAACCTTTTACCAATGTATACCTTCTTAGGAGCTTCATCTATCCCAAAATTCACTTCCTCCAAGTCCTCAGGCTTGTTCACAGTCCTTGCAGAATAGGACTTGTCCTTATTGTCAAAATTTTTCTCAAGCACAACCAATCCTTTGGGAACTCTATTTGACTTCAGATGCAGGACCTATTTTCCAAAAATAGTATCCTTACCATCCATAGTCTCTGCATACCCATTAAGGTCCATTTCTTTATTTCCAAAATCTGATTCACAATACAAAAATCTTAGAATATCTAAATCATCTTCAAAAACTTGCCAGCTTTCAATATTATCTGGGATAGAAGGCCTGGATTGAACTTCAATCTTAGAGATTCCTGCAAAAGTAACATCTTCTAGCCATAAAGAAATGTTGGCCAACAAGTCTGCCATTTTGTGTTGATTCCTATCCATCCGGTCAATACAAAAAGCATAAAAAATTTCTATTTCATCCCATACAACATTCCTATACTGCTTTAGTTTCTGATTTTTTGAAGCATATTTAGATCTTATTTGAGAGATTACAAATTCAGAGTCTCCAATTACCCTGAGATTTTTTATATTGTGTCTTGAAGCCAATCTTAGTCCAATCAACAAGGCCTCATACTCTGCAATATTATTAGGGTATGCAAACAAAAAAGTGAATGAGAGCTTGTAGGTCCTACCACTAGGAGTTATCAACAGAACTCCTACACCTTCTCCCTCCTTCGAGTTTGCGCCATCAAAGTACATTTTCCACAAGTTATTGTTGTCCGCCAAATTATCTTTTTCTTCAGTAAATAACACATGCTGATTTTCTACCCCAACCTTCCCATCTTGGACTTGGAAAGATCCAATTTCACTATCGAAGAAACAGTTCATATTGTTATCATCACTTTCCTCAATCATGTGAGGATTTCTTGTTTCTCTGGATACCTTGACACTTTGACCAGTAATATCAAAGGTTGGAAATGAGAGATCACATTGAATACTCCCTCCCATTGAGGCACTTCACTTCCTTGATAGGAGCATTCCATACTGAGGAGGAATATCCACCACTAAGACATTCATTGTTAGCATCTTCTATGGGCCTGCAACTAGTCTATAATGTTGAGCCTTGATGGTACCTATGAAAGGTACTTCTCTAGAGTCCATTGCTTGGCATCTCCCATGAGGAGAATCAACCTGCAGTCCTAATGACTTCATTTTTTTTGTCAGCATGACAGTATTTGATGCTCCATAGTCTATCATGCAATTCTTTAGCCTCTTACCACTTATGACCAAAGTCAGGAAAAATGGATCTACAACTCCTAAAAGAGTGCTCACATGATTTGTACTTAAGAAAACCTGGGGGATTTTTGAGACAATCACATCTTATTCTTTCACTTTGTTATCAGATTTATTCTTTGATTTTCCCATTTTCTCAACCTCTTCCTTCTCATGTATTCTTGTAGAAGAGATGCTATTCACCCATGTTAAGGTTTTTTCTTTTTGTTCCTCAATCCTCATCATCTCCAAGAGTGGAACTTTGATCGTGATTTGTGACAAAAAATGCCCCATATCAACTGGAGTATATTTCAAATAAGAAATGCCTTGCTTCAAAGTAACACCATTCCCATCTTCAACTTGAGTAGCAAGACTTGTCTCAATCCTTTTACTATCCCCCTGAAAAGATGGAGCACTTATCTCTGGTGTCTTTACTTTTACCTTGTGGACAAAAATTGGATTATTAGGCTTATCTCCTTTCCTAACCTTTGTTCTCTTGATACCTTCAACAAGCTTTTATTTTCCTAGTGCTTTCTCAGTGTTTTCTCCTACCTGTCTAACAAAAATACTAGAGTGCCTGCCATCAACATTGCCCACTATTCTACTTCTCAAATTGTAGTTACTCCTTTCTTGAGTAACCATGTCTATAGTAATTTGTGCAATTTCTTCATCTGAGGGTCTTCTTACTACAAAAGCTTCATTACCCCTCGTAGCATTGCACCTTATGTCATCAATACTTTCTTCTTCTTCATTAGATGAAAACAAGTATTTACCTTCATTTTCCTCATCATATTCTTCTTCACTCTTCAAAAGTGAAGAAGTCATTGCACAACCACTGTCATCATATAGTTCATCCTCTTCATCTCTTTCTTGTTGTGCTTCACTTGTAGATATATTCAAAGAAATTGCACAATAATCAGGTCTATGTGGGGATTGACAAGCCATACACCATGAGACATCATCACATGCATTGACATAATTTCTGTGTAAAGGATCAGGAGTGTTACCATTAGGCTTGTCTTTTATTTTTGGAAGAATAGGCTTCCCATCTTTTCATTGGGTAGTATACAGATACATCTGCATTCTTGGATACTTATTAAAATTATTGATGATAGGCCTGCTATTATTATTTGAAGCCCTAATAATCTTGTTTTCTGTAGGCTTCAAATCTTTAATGGAACTTAAAATCTATTTCATATTTATCTCATCTTTATGCCTAGCAGAAAAAATCCTATCTGATTCTTTCCTAGCAGGCTTCCAATCTTCTCTCCTACCCAACTTCATTGACACTCTCCTATTTGTCTCAATATTCACTTCTTTCTTATAGGACTCTCTGAGAGTCCTAGGCTTCTTATCTCTAAGGAGGCAACCCATTTTTGAATCAAAGGCATTCAAATAAGTGGCAAGAAAAACCTTATCATCAAGCCTTAAAACTTGGAAAAGCTTATGCATGGCTTTTTGAAATCTTGTGTTAAATTCAACAACATCCTTATTCTGATATTTCTTGATGTTATTGAACTCATTTAACATAAAACCTTCATTTGTCTTATCACCATATTGATCCTTAAAACAACTCTCTAACTCATCCATAGACCTTATAGAGCCAAAAGACAAACCCCTAAACTAGTCCTTAGCATCTTCAACTAGAGATTGCACAAATAACTTCATTAATACATCCTCATGCATGATCTCATAGTCATCCATCATATCAATACAAAATTTTAAATGTTCTTCACAAGTAATAACATTATTCCCAACAAAATTGGGAATTTTATCTCTGATTTCATTTGGAACTACATTTGGATAACCAGGAATATCAATGAAAGAGAATTTCTTATACCTTTCTACATGAGTTGGTCTCCTTGGAAAAGGGTTGTCATTCTGAGAAGTAGATGCCTTGGCATGTGATGTTGTAGCTACCTCAACACCAACATGCCTAGAATTTTGTCTAAGAAAATTCATCATCTTCTTCATTTCTAGAGAAGTAGCCTCCAACTCGACCTTTTCAAGCTCTTTAGCTATGATTTCTTTCTCCATTATAGCCATTTCTAGATCAGTATCCAACTTGGACATTTGATCTAATGGAACCTTGGGATTGACAGGTTCATCTATTTGATTGCTTGACACCTTTTTCTTATCTTTAAACTGAGATAATCATAATTGCCGCTTCTTTTTCTCAAGCAAACTTTGGTCATGTCTGATGTTATCTTCCTTTTCTTTTTCTCTTCTTTGTCTAATGGAAAATTTCTCATGGATTCTCCTATCCAATTCAGAAATCTCTTCTGCCACACTATCAGAATCAGGGAGAGTACTATTAGATTGTGCAATCTCGTTCTCACTAGGAGAATGATAATCTTCATAAGCACCCAATCCCAAATCATAAGCTTCTTCATACTCTAACGCATTTCCTTCATGACTACACTAGATTGGTTCTTTTATTCTTATGTTCTCCACTTGTCTCTCATTTTGAGGGACATTTCTATTTTCTTTCCTTTCCTTGGATGATTAACCTTAGAGGTAGTTGGAAACTCATCCTCCATCTTATCTTCAGGATGTCTCTTCACCCAAGCTCTATTTTTCCTATGACTCATGTCAATAAAGTGTGTATAAAATGAAATATGTTACTCAACACTGCTACAGAGAATTCTCAGAGTCGCCACCCAACGAGTTGGGAAAATACAAAACTTACCAGAATGAATATGGCAGAAAAGAGACTCACAAGACAAAGGATAATCAACAAGGTAACTCTATACTTTAAATCGTCAACTTACTGGTCAATTAGGATACTATACTACACACTTTCCCTAGTAGAGACACTATTTTGTTGGTGTTTGAAAACATTTATGCTACTTAAAGCTACCAGTATGCCTTGAGACTGATATTAGGAGTGGTTAGCTCCAAGTATGGAAGCTCTGCAAGACAACTGGACCAACTATAGGGACAAGACTGCCCTTTGCACTTTTGGCTCTGTTAAACCAAGGTGGGTGCACCTAATCCAGATTGATATTACTTTGACAACTCCTTACTAACTTTGGATTTAAACAACAGATCTATAATAAGAAAGTGCTAAATGCTAACCATACATTCATTGATTCTCAATTACTATATGGGACAACAAACAACAACCACAAATAATCTAGGGACTTGAATATGGTTTTGATGTTTAAAAGGCAGAACATAACCAAACTCTATCAGACATGTGTCAACAAAGAGTAAAATAGCTCTTGATCAGTGCCTTATCCATTGGGAAATCCTTAAATGCAGATACTAAAATAGAAGACAACCTATTGTCAAAGAATCATAGCCATAAACACAAATATCTCAGATCATACACTTACTTATAAGATCCTTAAGTAATTACACCAAATGAATCTATGTCATATCCAAAGTGTATTTAATCTAATCTTATATTAGAACTATGGAATATAACATATACACAGATAACTCTATGTAATGGATTAGAAAATCCAAAACTCATATAATGAACACCAAGGAGAGACTTGAAACTGAGATAACCATATTAAGTATAATGAGTCAAAAATATGTAACAATATGACCAAATGATTACATCATTAAATAACTTGCAAAAGATCAAAGAACTATCTATCTTATCATGAATCACAGTCTAATATGAATATGTTGTATCCCTGGAACTAAAACCATGGATTCACACTTAGAAGAAAAAAATTATGGAACCCTTCCAACATGGAAAAGAAGAGGATATATAGAAGAAAGCCAGATCTAATTTTGAGTCTATCTAACACCATGTCCTTCTTCACCACTTTGATTTGTCAAAGCTATTCTTTCCACTAATTGATCTTTCTTCAAAAGATCAAGAAAATATCTGATCTGAAACATCATTGATTGTCTAGGACCATCACATCGAAATCTCCTCCATGCTTCAAACTGAACAGGTATTGTCAACAAGCCATTAATCCCTGATGAAGTGCATAACAAAAACTACATTCTTATGTAAGAAAGTATAGAAAACCAGTCTAAGGTTATCCAAGAATGTTAATTCCATCTAAAAACCTCACTCATCATTTCTCCTCATTAATGCCCTTGAACTCTGCAAATCTGCACTTTAACATCATCATACAACTTGTAGACATGACCCATGAGATCATATCAGTTTACTTGCCACCATTTTTGCCTGGAAAACAACATTAGTCTGAAATACTGAGAGAAAGTATTTAAATATTCAAATTTGGCTTGCAATGATCATGGGTGGCGCGATATCTGGTATCAACGATAAAGACATATCTTTAAATCAACTATAAAATAGGACCGTTGATCTTCATCTTAAGTTTCCTGGGATCAGAGAAAAAGAAACAGTCAAAATCTTATTTATGTTTCTTGAGAAAGCCACGTGGCGCCTCCCCATTGGGCCTTAGAAATACCTATCCCTATCCCTTACCCCTCCTACATAGGCCCCACATTTCTTACCACTGACCTAGACACATGGTAAGATTTTTTGCCATCCCACAATGCATATCTTCCCTGCATCTTTCTTTCACTCAATGGTGACAATTCACTGGATCTGATCTCCTTTTTATCATCTTCACCTTTGCTAGTGCTTCCATGCATCACCCTTTCATTTGATCCACCTGACCGATCCCACCATTTACCTCGCCGCCTGTGCCATGTGGCACCACCTGGTTTGTTGGGACCTCTCTCACCTCATCATCCTACTTGGCCCTGTCACCTGTCAGTCTGCCTCATGTTAGCACCCGCTCCATTGCGTGATGTGACTGGACCTGTCATGACTAGGATCGTGCCATAACGCTCTGCCGACACCTGTCATTACATCAACCACGTCACCTGAGCACTGGACCACAAAATTATCCTTCCCTTTTTGCCAACTGGCCTCCACGTCACCACCTAACCACCGAGCTTTCTGCCAAAAGGCACATGCCTTTTTTCACTTAAGCATTGAGTGCTCGGACATAAAAGCATGAAGAATTTCCTTAGCACAACCAATGTGGGACAAAGATCCTTGGGCACCTCTGACCACAGACATACATGTGGTGACACGTTGCAATGGCTTAAACACTAGATCGACCGCATCTCTGCTTCAAGCCTTTAAGCTGACCATTAGATTTTCTCAAAACTGTTGTGTCTTTACTGACTTTCTTTACCCTGGACCCATGACGTCATTCGCAGGACAAATGTCATGATGGCCTTATTGATAGATAGATTTCATCTTCGCTTTAAGTCATTAAGCCAACCGTTGGATCAAAATTGAGTTGCACGACACATGATGTAATATTTAAAAGGCCTGTGGGGCATTTATACTTAGGATAAAATAATTAAAGCGCTAGGCTATAAGATAAACATAAGAATGGTCCCGTTTGATGACAACCTAAAGACATGACTTAAGTGTTTAAGTTACATAAAAAGTAACTTCATTTTATAACGCAACCAAGAGACTTAGCATTTTTTTGCAAATTTTAGGGCTTTTCAAGGGTTTAAGGATAAACAAGACATGAAACCAGGCCCATAACACTTTGATAAACACTAGAAGCCACCATCCAAGCCAAACAAATTTACACTCCTAACACATACAAGCCTTCCAAGAGCATTCAAGGAGATCCTTTTGCAAACCTTCAAGACTTGGAGCATTGGAGATCTTTTGCGTTCTAAGAGCTTCGAAGGAGCCTGGAAGGAGTTCATTAGAGGCCTTTTCAACATCTTTAGATGATCATGCATGTACCTTTCAAGATCTAGCTTCCTTCTTTGATAGTGGAGTTGGAAATCAAGGAAGGGTTTCTTTATTCTTTTTTCATTTGCATTGGCGTACTTGATTTGAGCACATGAGAACATCTACATCTATGATCCATGACTTGGTATGATTGATCTATTTCATTTGATTATGATATCCTATATTTCTATAAGATCAAACAACATTGAGCACTTTTACATCCTTGTCGATTACGGATTCGGATCCTCCACGAGGATTTCTACAAAGGTAAATTTATACATTTGCTTTTCTTTACATGAATTTTACATACATTTACATTTAAGGTTGATTCCTCAACTGGGGCTTGACTGAGGAAACCCCCTCTTCAACAAACCAAGCCTGTTTTCCCTTGCAGATTTAGGTATTCGGAGTTGCAGACTTGATTTCAGGAGCTTCAGAAATAGGTTACAGTCACAAATTCAGATTCAGAAAAAGTTGCAGAGTAGGTGCATTTCGATCTCAGCATAACCCTAGGTGGATGTTTCGCATGTCACCATCCCCCCTCCATCTCGGCATAGTTATGAGACAAAATAGTTTTTGGGTTTTGAAGATCTCACTGTTTTAGTCACAGATCTGGTCTCGTTTAGATTTATGAGTTGTTCGAGGAGTAGAATTGCATATTTAAGTTGGATTATACATCTTGAGGTAAGTTTTCATATTTCATTGATTACTTTGACCATTTACATTCCATATCTAATATATTTCATTAGTTTTAGCATTAATTTTACCTTCCTAGTTAATCATACCTGGCACATAGGAAATAGCATCTTTCTTCTTAGCACTTGATTTTGATCCTTGTTTTGCATTGGTATTCCTATATCACCTAGGTAGTGTCGATCTAGCTTGGATCCAATTAAGGCCTTTGCTTGGGAGATCTCTTCCTTTGCTGCCCTCTTTTGAGGTATATGGTGAAAGTGGGGAGGATTCCTATCTTGAGACTACATCTTGTTCTCCTCTAGTTTTCACCACTATACAAATACATGAAACTATCAAACAATATTACAAAACAATGAGTTAAGAACCACCTAAAAAGTGACACACATCTTATCTCTAACCTAAGATTTCCTACGATGAAGATCAAACATGAACTAACATGTGTAACTCTATTTGACATCTTATTTATGCGTCTAAAACATTTTTATATTTCCTATTTTTGGAGGCCCAACTTTTGGAGGCCATAAAGTGGGTGTCTAATTAGCAACCTTTTGAAGTATCAAAAATTTAGTAATGTGCTCTATCGAGCTATAACTAGCTATTCCTATAAAAAACATTTTCGAGCCGTTTAGGAGCCTCTAAGGCCTTCAAAATTGAATTTGTTAATTTTTTTAGGAACTTTAAAAATAAAAACTTTAATATCCTTAAATCTAGACATGGGGTGATACCATAATAGTGGGTTACACTTTTTCGGAGGCAGAAATTTTTCACAAAATCCGCGAGGTGGGAAATTTAGTCGGTTACTTTCGATAGAAAGTACCCGATTATTTCGATCAAAACATTCTTATTTTCGATCGATACTACCTTTTTTGCCTAGTTTCGATCGAAACTAACTTAGTTTCTATCGAAACTAAGCTAGTTTCGATCAAAACTAACCAGTGAAGTTTTTGGTGGGTTTCAACCCATGCCGACATTAAACTAAGAAAGTACTTTCGATAAGAAAGTACTTTCGATCGAAAGTCTCTGAATCGAGGCCATTTCCAAAGGCTAACAAAAATCTGCAGTTTTCATGGCTTCGGGGCTCAAGCGCGGGGCTCAAATGGAAGAATAGGGAGGTGTCCTTTTGCATCGCACAAGAACTCTGAATGAGCTTTCTAACGAATATATATTTGAAATTTTTTGAATTAATTAGGTCTATGTTTATTGGCGTGCATCAAATGTAGGTTTTTTTATCGAATATAAACCTCCAAATTTGATGTTCAATGAAAAATAGTAGAAAAGAGAAATTAAAAAAAAAAAAATAACAGTACCCTCCGGCTTCGAGTCTTCTTTCTAGAAAAAAAAATTTGAATTTCAAAACTGTTAGAACAAAGCTTAGCAAATAGTCTTAGTCAAGGCAGTTTTACCTATCCTACTCACACCATGTATGCCCAAATATACCATCTTCTACTAATGACCAGCTGCGTTTAGTAATCCCTTCAAATACTCCAGAAATAGGTCAAAACCAAAGCATTTTGAATATCCAGATACACTTTGTGGGGACTGTTTGAATGTAATTTTTTTCAAATTTTGACCACACATCTATAATAAAATCGTCTTCTGAAAAGTGTGTGAACTAATATTAATGACATAATATATGTCAAATATACAAGTCAAATTAAAAAAAACATAGTGAGGTGGAGGATTACCAAGAATAATCAGTAGAACACCAATGTTAGCAATGTTCTCTAATGCACCACCTTTCCATTCAAGGATTGACTTGGTAGATTATCTTTACTCGCTTTTGATGTTTGAAGTCCACTCCATATTTGCTTCTATTGAGGCGGTGAAATTTAGTAGGTGAAAAGCCATAAAACAGGGGACAAATTTTAACCACATATTTAATCCTAAGTGACACTTTCCTCACGCACCGTTTTGACTCGCCAAAATTTAGTGATTTCTTGGCACTGATCTATTTGCTTTAAAATGTGACAGTCCAGTCTCGATCAATAGCAGTGTACAGAGGTCTCGCAAGCCCTTGGTAGGTGTGAAATATTAAATAGGAGTTTAATTTATTTTGGTAAAAATTTAATGGTTTTTTTTATGGTTTTTAATGGTCATATTTTACTGTTTATGTCTTCTGGTTGAAGGTATATTGTTTTTGATTAAAAGAGGGATAAAAATTTAGTAAAACAAAAAAAAAAAAACAGCTTAACAGAAAGCTCTACAGAATCTTATCACTATCAAAAAGTTGAAAATCAGGAGGCAATTATCTCTTATAAATATACTCCAATCCTACATATTCTTTGAATGTATATATTGTTGGTGACAACAATAATTTGTTTTTTATTTTATTTTGTGGCTGTGTAGTCTGGATTTAGTACATTTTATTGTAATTCATAATTAATTGACTGTTTTTCTTCAATAAAAATTATGATAGAATCCAAAAGCTATCATATTCAATATCATTTATGATAAAACGATCTTCAGCATATACTTCTGCTTGCAAAAATATCATGTACTTATAGAAATAATCTGATAATCTTTATAATCTTATTTTTTATTTGGTACATATGTCAAATCACTTCACTACACTCAATTAACCAAACCATAACTTAGTTACAAAGAGATGTTAACCTCCAAAAGAGATAATTTAATAATTCATATATTAAAACCTAGAGTGGGCCACAGAGCATGGTGGCTTTTGTCATAATCTCAGATTTGAACAGAACTCTGTTTCAGCTACTTCTTCGACAATTATCTCCTCTATCACTGAGGAATTGGTTATGTTGCTTAAAGTTGCCTCCTACGTTGCCAATATGAAACAGAGTTGGGTAAAAAGGAGTGTTGTGCAGTAGAAGATAGCTCCACAGTAATTGTGCGCAGTTCCAGATAGTTGTAAAAATCAGTTGTTGATAATTGTATAAGATTTGTTTGTAATTACAGTATAATCTGCTTATGAAATTTTTGCAAATGCGATCTGCATAATGTCTAATTTCTTGATTAGAGCAGTCTTAATCCATTCAACTGATTTTAGTACTGTGCTCTCTGCCTGTTATTTAGATTTTAATCCAACATTTAAAACTTCAAAAATTTTACAATCTCGTATTAATTATCTAGACATAGACATCATATTCTTTAACAGTTGTAAATGAAGAAATGTCTTGAGACTTCAGACAATAAATAATATTAGCACACGGTTTGAAGACGTTCAAGCCAAAAACATTTTGCACTAAATTACTTTCAAATACCATTTTTCCCTACCCAAGCTTTTTATACTTTCCTTGATTGACACGCCATTCTTTGTCATACCTTTTTGGCAACCTTTCCCCAAATTCACGCCGGTGTCAAAATAAAATACCAGAGTTTGCAGATAATAATATTGTAATTTCAATAGTCTACGCATGCTTATATTTCAGTGCATTTTGATGCAGTAAATGATCAATTTGAATGCTCTATCATATTTCCAGAGCCTTGAAAAAAGTTTAAATACTCTATACAATAAACTTCAATGCCTTTTACAAATTTCCAATGCCATAGAATAATGGTAGATCTTAATTTATTTCTCAGGTAGATCGGATTGTTCAAAAAAATATTCTACAATATGATTGAAAATAAAAAATTAAATATAAATGAATTCCGTTTAAATTTTTTAAAAAAATTAATGATTCACTATATTATTGTATATTTTATTTCTTGGTAATCTATTTTCATTGAAGCTTTGATATTACCATTGCACAAAAGTTACATTATAATTAATAATTAATAAAAAATATTGAGATTGATTGACTTTAAATTTGTTTTATAAATATTTAGATTAAAACTATCATATGAAAATTCTATATTTAGCTTACTT
>MU227098.1:0-22822 GCA_018584345.1 Thuja plicata | reverse complement strand
TTTCATTAATGTCTTATTAATGAAGATGCCTTAAGCCTATGTCTCTCCCATGCCTTATTAATGCCTTGGGAATTAATGGCTCTTACATCTTCATTTATGGGTCTTCTAATTCATAAATGAACCTTGTCCCCCCCCCCTCTCTCTCTCTCTCTCCCATTCTTCTATAAATAGAAACCTATTTTGAGAGTAAATAATCCTTCACATTAGATCAAAATTACATTGTTATGGTGTTGAATTCATCTTAGATTTACATTCCACTCTTTATTCCATGCTTTTGCATTGTTTTAGTTTCATCTTTTAGAGCTAGAATACATGCTTTTTCATCTTTTTAGGTTAAATTTGAATTAAATCCTTCATGCTAGAATAGTATTGGTCACTGATTTGTAGCATATTCTGAGGGCTAATATGCAACTAATCACACTCTTTCTAGTTAGAAGGCAATAGGCCAATATTAGTGGTTTTTAACATTTTATCTAACTATTTGAACTAATGCAATGACCTATTGAGTGTTTGTGTTGTTTTCAACAGGTACCCAAATACACACACACAGCTACAACATCAAATCAAAATGCCTCTACTTCTCAAGATAACACTACTTTCCAAGGGAAATCCACTCATGTAGAAAGGTACAAACAATTTTCCTTTCATAATATCCAAGGTTATCCTAATGAGGTCCCATGCAAACTTAGAGATAAGCTTCCCAAGTTTACTGGAAATAATGTAGTTACATGTGAAGAACACTTGAACATTTTTAAGGATATGATGGATGATTGTGAAATTGCACATGAGGATGTATTAATGAAACTCTTATTTCAATCTTTGGTAGAGGATGCTAGGGATTAGTTTAGAGGTTTGCCTTATAATTATATAGGGTCAATAGATGAACTAGTTGATTGTTTTAAGGAGCAATATGGTGACAAGACCAATGAGGGATTCATGTTGAATGAATTCAATAATATAAGAAAGAATCAAAATGAAGATGTTGCGCAGTTCAACATAAGATTTCAAAGAGCTATCCACAAAATTTTTCAAGTTATGAAATTGGATGATAGATTTTGTCTAGCTACTTATCTTAATCCATTTGATTCTAAGATGGGATACCTCCTAAGAGACAAAAATCCAAGGACCATGAGAGAAGCCTACAAAATGGCTGTCAATATAGAAACAAATAGGAGAGTATCTGGGAAATTGGGTAGGAGAGAAGACTTCAGGCCTACAAAGAAATAATTAAACAAGCTTTCAAATGCTAAGCCTAAAGAGGAAATCAATATGAAGAAGATTCTAAATGCTATAAAAGACCTAAAACCAAGAGAGAATAAAAATCATAGAGCTCTAGGGAATGATAGGTCATCCTATAACAATTATAATCCCCAAAATAGGATGCAGAACTACCCATACAATACCCAATTCAAGCATGGGAGGCCCATTATCCCACAAAGGAAAGAAAGGCCAAATGAAGATACTCCTGATCCTCTTTAGAGAAATTCAAAAAACATGTGTAATGATGAATACTGGTGTGAGGAATGTGAATCCCCCCATAATACAAATAATTGTGTTGTTGCTCAGAAGATGTACCCAAGTCAATCCCAACAAGAAAAGGAAGATGAGGAAAATTTATATGATGATGTTGGGAATGCAATGACATTTGCAAATTTAAGAAGTGATGAATCAGATGACCAAGACAAAATTCAGGAGCTATCTTCATCAGATGAAGATGTATTCGAAAATCAAGCTGAAGATCAAGATATGATTTTCTTTGAGGGAAAGGAAGAAGCCATTGATAAAATAGGATGTAATACTGCAAGGGGAGGAAATTCATTCACAGCAAGAAGGCCTTCAAGTGCAGAAAGGGCTAGAATCACTGAAAAATTGGTAGCCCAAGCACAAAGTAAATATAATTTGAGAAATAGAACAGTTGACAATGAATTTAGTACACCAACTGGTATGTTTGTTACAGAACCAAAAAAAAGCCCTAGGAAAATACTAGAAAAAGAAAAATCTATTGAGAATGTGAAGAAGATAAAGGTAAGAACAATAGATAAAAAAGCAATCCTAATATTGCTCAAAAAATTAAGATGAGGACACTAGAGATGATTGTTTCTTCATCTCCAAAGGATGTTAAGGGAATTGAACTGAATCAGCCTAGTCAAAATCAGGATAAGAATATTACTATCAAGCAAAATATCTCTAATCTTGAATATGCTCCTATTGACATGGGACAATTGATTTCTCAAATCATAATCAGAGTTCCACTTTTGAAAATGATGAGGATTCCTGAACATAAGGAGATAGCTTTGGCATGGATTAATACTATTTTTACTACAAAAGTTTTGAAATCAGAAGTAAATGAGAAGGAAAGAAACAACAAGGAAAAATCAAATGCAAAGGGAAAATAATGAGAAGATATTATTTCTAAAATCCCTCAAGTTTTCTTAAACACAAATCATGTCATTCCTCCTTCAGGAACTGTTGATCCTTTATTCTTAACACTAGTTATTAATGGTAAGATGCTCAAGAATTACATGATTGATTTAGGCACATCAAATATAGTCATGCCTGTAGAAATAATGAAATTAATGGGAATACAGGTTGATACTCCTCATGGGAGATGTCAAGCAATGGATTCAAGAGAAGTGCCTGTCACAAGTACCATTAAGGCCCTACCTTATACACTTGCTGCATTTTCAGAAAAAAACATTAAAAATGAGTGTCTTAGTAGTTGACATTCCACCCCAATATGGAATGTTGCTATCTAGGAAATGGAGTGGCATGATGGGAGGAAGTATTCAATGTGATTTTTCATTTGCCACATTTGGCATAGCTGGTGAAAATATCATGGTATCCAGGGAAGTCAGAACTCCTCATATGATTGAGGAGAGTGAAGCTCAGGAAAATGTTCAACACATGCTGTTATCAGAAGAAAAGGAAAATCTTGTAGATAAGAATAACCAATGGACAATGCACTTTGATGGTGAAAATTCAAAGGAAGGAGCTGGTGTAGGAGTGTTATTAATAGCTCCCAGTGGTAAGACTTGCAAGTTCTCATTTTCTCTATTATTCACTTGCACAAAACATATTACAGACTATGAGGCTTTGCTGATAGGATTGAGATTAGCTTCAAAACACAAGATTAGATATATCAGATTCATTGGGGATTCTGAATTATTTGTTTCTCAAATAAGATCTAGATATGCTTCAAAAAATCAAAGGTTAAAATAGTACAGGAATGTTGTTTGGGATGAAATCAAAAATTTTGATGCATTTGGAATTGAATGGATGGACAAGAATCATAACAAGATGGAAGACATGTTGGCTAATATTTCTTTGAGCACTGAAGATATTACTTTTGTAGAAATTCCTAAGGTAGAGGTTTAGACTAGGCCATCCATTCCAGACAATGTTGAAAATTTACAAGTTTTCAATAATGACTTGGATATTTTGGAATTCCTTTCTTGTGAATCAAACTTTGGTAAGAAAGAGATGGATTTTACTAGTTTTGTGGAAATGATAGATGCAAAAGATAGTATTCTCAAAAGGGAGGTTCTCCAATTAAAATTAAATAAGGTACCCAAAGGTTTGGTTGTACTTGAAAGAGCTTTTGACAATAAAGATAAATCTTTGTCAACTAGTACAGTTGATAAGTATGAGGACTTGGAAGAGATAAACTTGGGGACAGATCAAGATCCAAAAAGGGTGTACATTGGTAAGAATTTATCCCCCAAGCTTAGAGATTTACTGGTGAATCTTCCTTGGAAATATAGACATGTTTTTTCATGGTCTTATGATGATTTGAAAGCATACTGAGGAGATTTATTCCAGCATGAGATTCCATTAAAGGTACCGACGAACAAAGTCACAGTGTTTTTGACAAGCAAAGCACAGTGTAACCTGACAAACAGAATTACTGTGTTGCCAGAAGGATGGAGATTTTGAAGACAACTAAAGTAACACTGACAGACAGTCAGTTATCACTGATGACTAACTAACGTATTGACCAACATAATAGAAAGTTTAGAAAATGACAAAATGTTTAGTTGTCAAGAGCTCAAAATAGACTTAAATGATACTTATCATTGTTTTAATCGACAATATAAAGTTGGAGATAAGTAAAGGATTTAAAGAAGCCTTGTCTAGTTGGAAAGAAGATTTGAATGAGATAAAACTAGAGTTTTTCTTTTAAATCTAATTGGCGAGAATTGTGGATCACACCAAGATGTAGAAAACCTAGAAATGGTGATATCATGTCTATAAAAAGACAAGTTATTCATTATGAAAAATAGGACTGAAAAGAGAACAGATGCTGAAGAGATTTTGAAGGAGAAGAAAGTCTTCATTCAGACCTGATCAATCAAGATGAGGAAAGAGCTAAATTCTATAGACACTGACAAACAAAGATACAACATCGTGGAGAAGAATATTGTGGAGAAAAGGTATTTAATTGATAACATTGATCAGAAAGGTAATGTACTTACAATAGATCTAAAAATCTGCAATTCTAGTTTTATATGTGAACAAATAAATTTATTGTTTCAATTTAACCATTTTGCATCAAGTCTCTTAACTCAGAAGGACTTAAAAGTATTTTCTAGTTGAGATACATCCCAAGGAGTATCAAAAATTTTGATCATAAAAAGTAGCATTGGATATGTCTGATACCTATTGACATGCTAAGTGAGTGTTTGATTAAGGATGGTAGCATTAGCTGCCAAATACTAAGTGACAAACTATTCATTTAAATCCTCTAACAAGGTCACACCTAATAGTGTATTTGTAACCTTTAACAGAGTTGGTTCTTCACTGAGCTCACTTCAGAAGAGTGAAAATTTGGGTTACCGGTCCTAGTGGTTTTTCCCTTAATAGGGTTTCCATGTTAAAAATCCATGTGACAATATGTTTATGAGTCATTACTTTATTGTTTTTCATGTCACATAAGTAAATCTAGATTGATTGGTATACACTAGTTATTTATTGTATCTCGGTAAATAGAAAGACTGCTAATCTATAAAAGTAAGAATAAGGTTTGAAAGAGTAATGCGAGAAGTAGTTATGTGTTATTAATATTCAAGGCAATCATCTTGTAGGAATTAAGATAAATAGAGGCTTATAAATGTGGTAATAAGTTTTTGGGTTGATTTAAGGATTAATTTATGAGGCCACTGATTCACCCCCCCTCTCAGTTATTCTAACAATTGGTATCAAAGCTTGTGTGCTTAGATGGAAGGTTTCAAGACCCAAGATAAAAATCACAAGATTAACAGATGAGATGTGCCCAAGTTGAACAAAGACAACTTTGTTTCATGGCAAAGTAGGATAAGACTCCACTTATCAGGTATTGGATATGATGTTACTCAATACTTAGATATTGAATATGTGTTTCCCACAACAGCACTCATAGTTGAACAAATGAGAGAGAAGCATGAGCACATCTGCATGATAATAGAGCTTGCTTCCTCACTCTGGGATGCTGAATTTGACGATGTGAAAAAATGCACAACTGTAAAGTAGATGTGGGATAAATTGAAGCTTGTACATGGTGGCACAATATAAATGTTCTGAGAGCCAAGGCAGAAAATCTCAGAGGAAAGTTTGATGATCTCAGAATGAAAGAAGGTGAAAACATCACACAATACAACACAAGAATCAAAGAGGTAGTAAATGCTATCTGAGGAGTTGGAGGTGTACTAGATGAAGAGACAGTGGTAAGTAAAACTCTAAGAACCTTACTGCCTACTTATGCTATTAGAGTATCTACCATACAAGAAATGAGAGTAGTAGAAAAAAACAATGTTACTCTAGATAGTTTGATTGGAAGACTGATTTCATTTGAGATGAATAACTTTGATAATAGTGTCTTACCAAACATAGAGTCTACATTCAAATCTTCTTTGAGAATAAGTAAATCAAGTCATAAACACACTATGAGAAAAGATAGTGAAAGTGAAAGTGAAGAAGATCTTGATGAAATTGAAGCACTTATTGCTAGAAGAATGTAGAGAGGCAAAGGTAAATACAAAGGTAAATTACCACTTGTATGTTTTAATTATAAAGAGATTCAAAACTTTGCTTCAAGATGTCCTAACAGAAGAAAATATGACCTAAGTGATGACAATTCATTTGAAAATAAGTTTGAGAGAGGTGATAACTGAGATTGTAGAAGAAACTGACAATCAGAAAGAAGAGATACCTGAGACTACAAGGACAAAGGAAAGAAGGTCAGTTACCTTGCTACATGCAAAGATGAAGATAATGGCACCGAATTTGATCAAGACATCGAGATGATGTTTGTGGTAGTAAAAGATGATTTAGATGAAGATGAAAGGTATCTAGAAACTGCACTCATATCTAAGGTTAGAAAGAATGATATCTAGATCATAGATAGTGGTTGCACTCACCACATGACCGGTGACATAGAAAAGTTTAATACTTTTGAGTATTAGAATGGTGGTACAGTAAGAATGGGTAATGACACACCTTGTCCAGTTGAAGGTAAAGGAACTGTAATGTTGAATAACCTGATAAAATGTGAAAATGCTTATTGGGTGAAAGGATTGAATTATAATCTATTGAGTGTTTCTCAGCTGAATAATTCAGGTCACCGAGTAGCATTTTAGAATAAGAAGGCAAAGATCTTCAATTAATCAGTAAGATTGATCGGAACTGGGGAACATACCAAAGGTAACTAATTCTCTTTGAATTATATTGACACCACTTGCTTAATGGATAGAAATGAAGATATATGGTTGTGGCATAAAAGATTGTGTCATGTAAATTTTGACAACATGATAAAGATAAGCAAAAAGAGAAATGTAAGAGGCTTACCGAGCATGTCAAAGCCAGACAATATCATGTGCAAAATTTGTCAAAAAGGTAAGATGACAAAGTCTAGTTCCAAAAGAAAAACCCATACATCTGATGCTATTCTAGAATTAGTCTATACTGATCTATGTGGACCCATGAGGACAAAGAGTTACTATGGTGATAGATATTTCATTCTCTTTGTTGATGATTACTCTAGAATGATGACAGTTATGTTTCTAAAAGAAAAATCAGAAGCATTCAAAATTTTTAAATGGTACAAAGAAATAGTAGAAAAACAAAATGGTATGGAATTGTAATGCTTAAGATCAGATAGATGAGGGGAATTTATTTCAGATGAATTCACTAACTTTTGCAATTAGCATGGAATCAAAAGACAGGTCTCTGCACCGAGAACACCACAACAAAATGAAATTGTTGAAAGAAGGAACAGATCGATTGTTGATTGTGCAAGGACACTTATGATAGATAAAGGAATCACTTAAATATTTTGGAGGGAAGCTCTTAGTACTTCTATTTACACACTAAATAGACTACAATTGAAAAAAGACACCAAGAAGACACCCTATGAGCTATGGTATGGTTACATATCCAATGTAAGTTATCAAAAGAAAAGGACGATCTTGTAGATAAGAATAACCAATGGACAATGCACTTTGATGGTGCAAATTCAAAGGAAGGAGTTGGTGCAGGAGTGTTATTAATAGCTCCCAGTGGTAAGACTTTCAAGTTCTCATTTTCTCTATTATTCATTTGCACAAAAAATATTGCAGAATATGAGATTTTGCTGATAGGATTGAAATTAGCTTCAAAACAAAAGATCAGATATATTATATTCATTGGGGATTCTAAATTATTTGTTTCTCAAATAAGATCTAGATATGCTTAAAAAAATCAAAGGTTAAAATAGTACAGGAATGTTGTTTGGGATGAAATCAAAAATTTTGATGCATTTGGAATTGATTGGATGGACAAGAATCATAACAAGATGGAAGACATGTTGGCTAATATTGCTTTGAGGCCTGAAGATATTACTTTTGTAGAAATTTCTAAGGTAGAGGTTCAGACTAGGCCATCCATTCCAGACAATGTTGAAAATTTGCAAGTTTTCAATAATGCGTTGGATATTTAGGAATTCCTTTCTTGTGAATCAAACTTTGGTAAGAAAGAGATGGATTTTACTAGTTTTGTGGAAACCATAAATGGAAAAGATAGTATTCTCAAAAGGGAGGTTCTCTAATTAAAATCAAATAAGGTACCCAAAGGTTTGGTTGTACTTGAAAGAGCTTTTTGACAATAAAGATAAATCTTTGTCAGCTAGTACAGTTGATAAGTCTGAGGAATTGGAAGAGATAAACTTGGGGACAGATCAATATCCAAAAAGGGTGTACATTGGTAAGAATTTATCCCCAAAGCTTAGAGATTTATTGGTGAATCTTGCTTGGAAATATAGACATATTTTTTCACGATCTTATGCTGATTTGAAAGCATACGGAGGAGATTTATTCCAGCATGAGATTCCATTAAAGGTACCAAAAAATAGTCACAGTGATTCTGATAAGCAAAGCATAGTGTAACCCGACGGACAGAATTACTGTGTTGCCCGACGGACGGAGATTCTAAAGACAACTAAAGTCACACCGACGGATAGTCAGTTATCACCGATAACTAACTAAAGTATTGACTGACAGAACAGAAAGTTCATAAAATAACAAAATGCTTAGTTGTCAAGAGATTAAAATAGACTTAAATGATACTTATCATTGTTTTAATCAACAATATAAAGCCAGAGATAAGTAAAGGATTTAAAGCTACCTTGTCTAGTTGGCAAGAAGATCTCAATGAGATAAAACTGGAGTTATTCTTTTAAATCTAATTGGCAAGAATTCTGGATCACACCAAGATCAAGAGAACCTAGAAATGGTGATATCATGTCTATAAAAAGACAAGCTTATTTATTATGAAAAATGGGAGTGACAAGAGAATAGATGCTGAAGAGATTTTGAAGGAGAAGAAATTCTTCATTCAGACCTGATCAATCAAGATGAGGAAAGAGCTAAATTCTACAAACACCGACGAACAAAGATACAACATCGCAGAGAAGAACATTGTGGAGCAAAGGTATTGAATTGATAACATTGATCAGAAAGGTAATTTACTTACAATAGATTTGAAAATTTGCAATTCAACTTGTATATGTGAATAGATCAACTTACTATTTTAGTTTAACCATTCAAGCATCAATTCTCTTAACGGAGGACTTAAAAGTCTTTTGTAATTGAGATACATCCCAAGGAGTATCAAAAAGTTTGATCATAGAAAGTAGCATTGGATATGCCCGATACCTATTGACAGGACAAGTGAGTGTTTGATCAAGGATGGTAGCATTAGATGCCAGATACTAAGTGGAAAACTATCTTTTAAATCCTCTAACAAGGTCACGCCTAATAGTTTGTTTGTAACCTTTAACAGGGTTGGCTCTTAACTGAGCTCACTTCAGAAGAGTGAAAATTTAGGGTACCAATCCCAGTGGTTTTTCCCTTAACAGGGTTTCCACATTAAATATCCATGTGTTAATGTGTCTATGAGTCATTACTTTATTGTTTAGCATTTCACTTAAGTAAAACTGGATTGATCGGTATACACTAGTTATTTATTGTGTTTTGGTAAATAGTAAGACTGCTTATCGGTAAACATACAGAAGAAGGTTTACAAAGAATTCTGACAAGTAGTAATTTTTTATAAGTATTTCAAGGCATTCATCTTGTAGGATTGAAGATAACTAGAGGTATAAATTTGTGGTACTAAGTTTGAAGGATTGATTTAAGGATTAATTTTTGAGGCCACTAATTCACCCCCTCATTTAAGTTATTACTAACAACATTAATGTGTCTTAGGACACCATAAGCCCCTTATAACCCTTAATATGTACTCTTAAGCTACCTAAGGGGTTGTAAGGGGTCATAACAGGTTGTAGGATGCATTAATGGGTCCTTGTACCCCTTAAGACACCTTATGACCTCCAAGTTGTACTCTTAGGCTTCTTAAGGAGTTGTAAGGGTCATAAGGGGTTGTAGGACACATTAATGGGTTGTAGGACCCCTTAAGACACCTTATGATCCTTAATATGTACTCTTAGGATTCCTAAGGGGTCCTTAGGTGTCACAAGTGGTCGTAAGATGCATTAATGTGTCCTAGGACCCCTTAAGAAACCTTATGACCCATTAGGAACGCTAAGAATATATCTTAGGGTTCCTAGTACACATCAAGGTATCTTAAGGGGTCATAGGACAAATTAATATGTCTTAGGACACTATAAGTTCCCTTTTGACCCCTAATATGTACTCTTAAGCTTCTTAAGGGGTTGTAAGGGGTCATAAGGGGTCATAGGATGCATTAATGCGTCCTAGGACCCCTTAAGACACCTTAGTACCCATAAGGACCCCTAAGAATACATATCAGGGGTTTGATTACACATTAAGGGGTTTTAAGGGGTCATAGGACACATTACTATGTCTTAGTACCTGTTAGGGATTTTTCTTGTATGAATCACAATGCTTGAAATGTCTATTTGAATCTTGTTACCTTCTAATCCTGATTCAGGGACAAGGAAAGCCTAATTGCTAAGGACTGGATAAGGTCCTTCTTCGTTTTTGAGCTCCACATATGCTCAGGCAGGTTTTACCTTATGAGATGGCTATTAACACAGTATTTGTTGATGTGGACACTGATTAACTATGTATCTTTATTGGACCAACTTATGAATTATCTTGCTGATGACCAAGCATAACCATAAACAAGATATTACCATGCAAATCATAGTTATTAACATAATGATAACCAATGATACAAGGATTCTTTTCATCCTTCTTCCTTTTCTTGTAGGAGGGTTAACCTAGTTGATTCACTCTTCAAGGAATCAATAATATGGACAGTGTCCTGCTGACAGAGGTCCTTTAACAAGTTTATCTTATATGTTCTTAGTAACAGAGTATTTAAATTGATTTGGTTTTGATAACTTAGAACATCTGAGACATAGATAGGTAATCAGATAATTTCCTGAACCAGTGCCTATCCTTTGGTCTGCAGAGTCAATAATAAGCAAAGAAATCACATAAACAAGATACACTGAACTGCCTTACAGCTCAAACAATTAGGATAGATTGCCTTACAAACTATCTTGTTACCTCCAGACCACTGTATCAAATCCTTAACTAAATAGTATGCTTCCTGAAATCAATCACAACATTTTTCCCTCCTTGAGAGAAACTTGTAAACAATTAGATGGTTACCTTATAACCAGAGTGTTACTGAATACCTTATAAACCTTAACACAGAAAAACACGCATACAAAGTAAAGAGACAATAGTTGAAAGGAGTAAAATTGCACCGTATTTCATTTATGTAATCCAGCTCGTTTATACATGAAAGGTTTACACAGCTTCAAAAGATACACATGAATCAGAATATCTGAATTCTGTTGTATATTATCTCTTCTTTAGAGAAATGTTCCAAAAGATCAAAGACCCTTAACTATTACAAGTCTTATCATATATATAGATTCTAGACCATCTTGGAATCCCTAAGGATGCAACAAGCTTTGGATGGTCTCAAAACCCTAACCCTTAAGATGTAAGACATATAAAAGAAAGAGAGAGAAGAGAAACAACGAGGTGACCGAGTCAAAAAGGTGAAATCTGATATCTTTGTTCTTCTCCTGACCTTGCGACTGCAATCTGATTGTAGATGGTAGCTGGTGTAGTTATTATGAAGTCCTAGCAGTTGTTCTCGCCTACTCACCTACATCTCCTTTTGAAATAATTGTCCATCAAGTCCATGAACAGTGCAGCACCAAGTTTCCCCTCATTCATCATCCAAAATCTCCTCCTCTACCATAGGTTTCTTTTTCTTTGGCGTTGTCATGACTTCCCATGTCTTTACTTCGTCATCAGTTGGCCAATTGAAGTCTTGAGTGCTCTGTACCTGTACTTTCTGTCTGTCCCATCTTGCATCGGTGATATTCTTGACATCAAGTAAGAATTTTTTGATGTCTGTTTCAGCCTTGAATGCTTCATCCAGTATTAAATTGAAACCATCAACATCAACCTCAGTTCACAAAAGGAAAGCCTCTTCACTAGGCATTTTTCTGTCAAATTCACCTCTCCAGGCATCTATAGACTTTACCTGGTCATCTTCTCCTTTCAAGGCAGGGATAAACCTATTAAAATCAGCTGTAAAAAGACTCAACTTAGCCTCTATCTGGTTTAATTTCCCTTTGAAGAATGAGAGAAATATTTACCCTTTTGATCTCATCTTCTACCTCTGTCACAATTGGAGGAAAGTCTACCCTAATATTCTGCAATGATGTCAACTTTTCAAACAGATTTGCTTTGGCAGACCACTTTGTAAAATAGGGGTTCAAGATTAGAAGATACCTTAGTACTTCTGCATGCAATATAGGCAATTTGTTGTAGGTATTTATCACAACATCAACTTTTTCTTTAAGGACCTAAATCCTATGTTGCAATATGCCTCTTAATGCTTTTAATGCTATGGCATTCCCCTTTTCTTCATCTTCTTTCTATTCTATAGCCTCTTCTAATCTAGGTTTGTCTTCAATTTGCTGAGGTGCAGGCACATATACTACCTCTGGCTTAGCCTCCAATTGATCAGTTAATACCTTTATCATTTGATCTCTTTGGTATAGCTGTATGTGGCACAGATCCCTATCTTTGGATAGTGCACTTGTTTCTTCCAGCAGGTTAGTATACCTTTCAGACAATTGCTTTGTCTTGTCCTCATTTAGCTGAGCCCAGTGTGTCATAATTTGAGAGATCTCTAAATCTCCTGTGTTCTACACTGACCACACCATCTGGTTCCCCACCATGTTTTCTTGTATATTTACTAACTGGGGCTTATGCTCTTTAGGGCTCAGATTCCACATAGCAAAGGCTTGTGAATTTGGGTCATACCCAAATCCTTTGATCATGTCTCCTATCTGTACTTCACTGACCATTTTAAGGTCAGGCTGCTTCCTGATTTGATCTATGACAAATGCAGATGCCAAATCCTACCCTTCAGCTAACAGGATACCGCTTCCTGACACCATCTTCTTGGCATCTTCAGGAGATATGTCCTCAATTTCAGGGTCATAGTTTTGCAGGGCTACAAGGGCATCATTTGTAATTGTCTCTTTCCCATCCAAAAGTAACTGGGATTTCAATTGTTCTACATTATGCCATCTGAGGAAATCCTTAAACTCCTCTGTCTTGACAAAATTGTCATCATATAGGAACTTCTGCTGACTAAGCAGTCTTTCATCCACACATGACCTCAGTGGGATCTCAACTTTGTCCTCTGGATCAGGCATTTGTTTCTTACCTTGCCTGATTGCCTTCCTCAGGTTATGGTCATATAACCTGGTACCTGGTATAAAGGCTTTAACCTTGTCCTTTTTCATCTTCTGCCCTTCTCCTGAAGGCTGGCCTAATTCTAGTTTTTGCCTCTTTGCTGCAGGCTCTTCTAAATCATCTGGCTGTGTAGCAATAGTTAAATCTATGATGTGTTTCTCTTCAGCTCCCTGCAACTGTGAGCTCTCATCCATTTCCTGTCCTTGGGCTTGTTGTGAAGGAGGAGACAAGTAAGGTCTTGCATAATCACTATCATCCCCACTATCATAATCTGACTCAGAATGCTCAGGAGACTGAGCACCTTTCTTTGCAAGGACAGTATCCAATTGATCTGACAACATGTCATAGTTGTCAATCCTGGCTTTGATTCTGTCAAAATAATTGAGGTCAGGGTAAAAACCTCCAAATGATAGCCCATTCCTCTTTATTTGTAGTTGCAACTTCAGCAACTCTTGAATTTTCAACCTTTTCCTATGGATGTCATCCTCATCCAGGTTGTTTCTTGTGGCATCCTCCTCTATACACTCACAGTGTACATTTGTATTTGGAATAGTAGGAGTATATAATTTTTTGACTCCTGCCATGAAGCCTTCTGGGTCTATATATCTGTAAGGGGCTTCCCCCATCCTGAATTTCTCTAGCCACTAGCTCACTTCGTCCATGGCATTCTTTCCTATTGTAAAATTTGCAATTTTGAATTGCCTAGGGGTTATGGTCCCCTTCTTGTGTGAAGCAAAGTGTTCATTATCTATCAACATTAGCTGCCAGATGAATTCCATGGCAGCTACTCTCATTGGTACATGATAAGGCAAAATATGGGGTGGATGAACACACCCATACACTCTGAGAATGGTGAATTTCTCCTCTAGATAGAAATCACCCCAATTGTGATTTCCAGGCCAATTCTCCAGATACTCACAAGGTCTTAGCAACTGTATGACCTTCAAGGGAATCCGGGTCCTTCTGATTCCCAAACTCTTTATTATTGGAAACACTATCCAATTCTCAAAAGCACAAAAATCACAATCCCTGGAAGTAAAATTCCAAACCGTAACCCAAAACTGGATAGGATTTGGATGTGATTGGAAGAATCTCTGGGGAGACAAATTGTGGGGATCCATGATTGTGAAGTTGTAGTACAGGAGAAGGTGCATTAAAACTGAATAGTGCAAGAACTTGGGCTCCTTCTCCTTAGGGTTTTTCAGTTTCTTCTGTGTAGCCACAAAACCCTCATGCATCTCATCGATTATATRCTRGATATAATCATAACTTGTGCTAGAGTGTATTTCCTGCAGGTCCAAGACCATCATCAAGATGCCATGACCTATTCTCTCAKCATCTCCATCTATTCCTAATACTCTRCAAAGAGCATAGGCATTGTACTTGATATAAAAGTACARGTCCTTGAAATAATAGGGGTAGGGTTCAGCCTTGGGACCTATATGATCTCTTATCTCTTGTGGCATATGCTTCTTCAATAAGCCCCTAGCAACACCAGGCTTATTGCTATATCTCTTCTCCTGTTTCTTCATGTCAATTTTGGTTGACATGGTGCTGAATAGGCCAAATGCTTGCATGAAAGTATTTCTATTTAAGAAAGCAAGTTAGTGCCATCTTCTCTTTTGATGGTCTTTGTGAGGACATCACAATGGTTAGCCAGGTCCAAAAATAGGTCAACATCTAGAAATACATCAGGCACCAATAACCTACCCAAACCAGATATCCAAGGGTTTGACACAGGGATAGGTTTATCAGAATTTTTATAGAAATAAGTGAATAGAGAGTAACCTATTGTACCTAGGGTTACAACATCTCTGATGTCTTTGAAATCATCTTTGAATTCACCAACATCAATTTTCCTATTCTGTGTTGACCCTGGTAGCAGTTGTAGAAACTCGTCCGAGAAGCTGTGTTTTCCTTTTTTCTCCTCTCCACTGCCTCCACTAGTAGAAGCCACACTCATAGAAATAATCATCTTTGCAAGCACTTGAATCTCTAACTAAATGATGTTGAAACAAACTTAAGCACAACTCTCTGTATCTCTTAGAAATATTAATCACCTTATGATAGCACAAAATATCACTTTTCGCTCTGAAAAAATAACTTAGCTGCTGAAATCATAAACTCGGTGAACAAGAAAGAATGCACAATCCCCTGTTTATAGCCATAGGATTCAGAGTACATGGCTCAAAATTTAGAAACGTCAGTTCTGCCATTAAGTTGATATGCCGTGAAACGTTCAAAAACCTAGCCGTAGTTGCACGCGGTGACAGAAAATCAAATTTAAATCATGAATCTTTTGGCGCAATCAAAAAATGGTTAAGACAGCTGACATGGCACCCTTTGATTCGTTCTCTGTTATCAATCTCAGCTACCTTTTGTACACAGTAATAAAAAATTCATGTATCTGATTGGCTGCCGGGTGATCTTCTCTGTCATGTCATCCACTTGGCACCGCATTTCTTAGATCTTGTAATCAGGCGACCTCACGACCTCATTAAGTCTCTTTGTCGTGAGCACTTTTCCCTAACCATGGTCTGATCTCCAGATTAGGCGACAATGTAATTCCTTTACCTTGGCTGACCCAATTCCTTCTAGCGATTAGGCGACAACGGTGAAACTGAAGTCGCATGGAGTTAACCTTAACTCATCATTATTCATCAGACTTCGTGACAAACCGTTACCATTTAACAGTTCATAGTTATCGCTAAGTCGCTGGATGTTTACTTCTCTTTTCAAGATTACACGACAACCTTTAGTCGCTGAGTCAGGTGATCTGTTTAACTTAACCTTATCATATAGCACATGCCTTTATTCTGTTCAAAGCGACTTTGCGACATACCTTAATCTCTGAGTTG
Source organism: Thuja plicata (assembly GCA_018584345.1). Lineage (NCBI taxonomy): Eukaryota > Viridiplantae > Streptophyta > Pinopsida > Cupressales > Cupressaceae > Thuja > Thuja plicata. The sequence goes on along the minus strand of MU227098.1, from coordinate 6,738 downwards.
GAAGGACTTTCTCCCTGGGGCACTTTTATCTCTAGACTACGCGACCACCATCAGATCTCTTCATTCCTTCATCGCACGGTTGTCGCTTAATCACTTCATATTACTTCATGCCCTTAAATCATCAGGAGACTTTGCGACTGAAGGTGAAAATACCTTAGTCTCCTTATCGCTTGATCCCTTTCTTCCTTCTGGTGACCTCCCGACAACCACTAGTTTTGTGACAGATATATTTTATTCTTTGGTCCACTTTATGCATTCTAAAAAGTTAAGTCATCGCCCTGCTCTGGAGACATCCCGACTGAGGGAAATCACTAACCACAAACTGTTAGTCACTGAATCGGGACTGTTATCCCTTAACTGCCATCTGATCACGAGACCACGCAACTGAAGAAATATTTAACTATTTTCCATGGCCTGATCTAGTGATTATGCGACATGAAGTGAATCGCGAAGTCTCAGCATATTTTACTAACAGTAGAAAACATCACGCGATCACCTGACTGAAGTGGGTCCCGTTCCTTTTAAAGCTTTATGACATGAAGTTCAAGCGACAACCCGACTAAAGAGATATCGCTAAGTCTCGAGACACTGATGGAATATTCTATTTCTTAAAGAGACTACGCGACATAAAGGAAAAGCTAAGTCGGGAGAGGTTTTGGCATATTCGTTCTGGGTAACGCGATCAAGCGACCTGACTTAAAGCACATGTCTTGAGTGATAGAAAAAGGTAATGACAAAACATAAGACATGGCTAAGGGTTTCAAATGCATCGTTTAACATTAGGCTTTAGGGTTTTTTTAGGGTTTTGACAATTTGGGCAAGGCATAGGCATGAAAACCTAAAAATTTGCAGAAGGCAAGACAAGGAACAAGGAAAAGCAGCAAAAATACGAAATGCAACCAACAGTGGCTCTAACTAAGGATAGTTAAATGCAAATTTATACTGAGAACCACAGAATCTCTGGTTGCAGACCAACTAACTCGAGCAAAACCTTATAGCAGAAAGGAAATATATACAGCAATTTACAAATAGGACAGGGCAGGGAAACTATGATACATACTTACTTGTGCATACTGGACCTTTAGTCAAAGAACGGCTTTAAGAACTGGCCATGCAAAGGCAACTCAAACAGATCACCCTCCATGTTCTTCAAAAAGTATGAATCTTTGCCAAATTTTTCAGCAATGAGGAATGGTCCTAGCCACAAAGATTCAAATTTCTTGTGTTTTCCTTTATCTTGTGCCCTTGCATTCCACTGGAGAACTAGATCACCAACTTGGAACTTTCAATCAGTAGCCCTTTTGTCAAAAAGATATTTCATCTTCTGTTGTAGCTTCATGTTCTCTTTTTGACTATTTCTTCTCATCTCATCCAATTCATTCAGTTGCATGATTCTATTTTGCATGTTATCAGAAACATCTAAATGTTCTTCTTGTATATATTGGCAAACAGGCAACAAGTTATTGATAGGCAATCTTGCTTGCAATCCATATACCAATTCAAATGGTGATTGACCAGTTGCCTTCTTCAAGGTTATTCTATCAGCCCAAAGAGCTAATCTCAGCTTAGTGTGCCATGTCCTCTTGTTTTGTTCCAAAGTTCTCTTCAATATCTTTAAGAGGCTTTTATTACTAGATTCTTCCTGTCCATTAGCCTGTGGATGATATGGGGATGAATATGACATAGTAATCCCATACTGCTCACAGAAAATTGTCATTTCTTCTGATCTAAAACTCATAGCATTGTCCATTATCAATTTATTTGGCACACCAAATCTTGTCAAAATGTTTTCTAGTAGGAATTCAGTAACCACTTTACTAGTTGCTCTCCTTGTGGGAATAGCCTCAATCCATTTAGTAAAGTAATCAGTGGCCACTAAAATCCAACTATGTCCTACACAGGACTTCTCCTAAAATTCTCCAATAAAATCAATGCCCCAAACAGCAAAAGGAGCCTCAGTACTTACTGGGTTAAGTAACAGAGCACCTGCAAATTTTAACTTATCGGAAAACCTTTGACATGGTTCACACTTCCTCACATGCATGTATGTGTCTTTGAACAGAGTGGGCCAATAATATCCTGCCCTCAAAATTTTATGGGCAGTTGTCTTAGCATAAAAGTGACCTCCACATTGTCCTTCATGCATTTCTATCAGGACTTTCTCAGCTTGATACTTATCTAGGCATAGAAAAAGCACTCCATTTTTATCTTTCCAGAATAGATCTCCTTGAATCAACACATACCTCTGAGTTTGTAACTTCAAATTCCTCTTTTGATTATCAAATAAATGATCAGGGCACTTAGCATTTTTGAGGAAAAACACAATATCAATGTAATTAGGTTGTCTCTCTATACTAGTAATGCCTTGATCGTCTGTCTCAGTTTGATTGGTTTGTACAAGATCCAGATTCTCATCTGTCATAAGCTTGGCCAAGCCTTGGCCTCTTACCAATTTGGTGATGTTGATTTCCAAATTGAACTCCTGGATTCTTGTAATCCATTTGCACCTCTTACCAGTAACCTCTGACTGGGTAAGGATATCTTTGACTGCAGAATGTGGAACATAGGCCTGCACCTTGGCACACACCAAGTAGGGCCTAAAAGATTTCACTGCCTTTAGCAATGCATAGGCCTGTTTCTCCATTATATCATAATTAAGCTCTGCACCCTGCAAGGATTTACTATAAAAAGCTATGGGGTGTTCAAATCCTTGCTCATCCTTCTGAAGCAAAATTGCAGCAATTGTATGGAATAATGCAAATGAAAATAGGGAGAAAGGCTTAGTGTAATCCAGGGATTTCAACACTGGGGTTTCCTGCACCGCCTTCTTTATCCTTTCAAAAGCTTGTTGAGCATCATCATTCCAAGTAAACTTAGTATCCTTTTTTAGCAATTTTATAATTGGATTAACAATTTCAGCAAAGTTTGCCACAAATCTCCTGACAAAATTAATCTTTCCTAAGAAAGATTGCAAACCTTTTAAATTCTTTGGAGCAACCACTTTCTGAATTGCTTCTACTCTTTCAGGGTCTATTCTTACCCCTTCCTTAGACACTATATGTCCAAGCAACTTTCCTTCTTGAACTGCAAAGTGGCATTTCTTGGGATTCAATGAAACACCATATTCTAAAGCTTTATTGAAGATTTTACCCAAATGATCATAGTGTTCATTAGCCTTCTTAGAATATGCAGTTAAGTCATCCTGATACACAACCATGAATAAATCAATAAATTCCTTGAAGGCAACATCCATGGCTCTCTGAAAAGTTGCACCAGCATTTATTAAACCAAAAGGCATCCTAAGGTAAACATAAGTTCCCCAAGGAGTAGTGAATGCAGTCTTGTATTGTTCTGACTCCTTGACAAGAACCTGGTTGTAACCTGAAAAACCATCCATCATTTATAGTAGTTCACAACCAGTTACCTTATGTAACATTGCTTCCATGTTAGGTAGTGAGTAATTATCTTTTAGGGAAGCAATATTCAGATTCCTGAAATCAAAACACAATCTAATGTCACCATTCTTCTTTCTTACTGGCACTAGATTAGACACCCATGTTGAATGCCTAATACGTTGAATTATTCTGGCATCCTTAAGTTTCATTAATTCTTGCTGCATCTTGGGGGCCAACAAGGGGTTGATGGGTCTTTGCTTTTGTCTGAATGGCTTGACATCTGATTTCAGAGGAATCTCATGTTGGAAAAGGTCCTCTCTATATGCCTTCAAGTCCTCATATGACCAAGAAAACACATGCTTGTACCTTCTCAACAACTTGATCAGATTTATCCTTACATGAGAGTCCAAACCTTTTCCAATATAAACTATTTGAGGACTATTTTCTGATCCCAAATTCACTTCTTCTAAGTCCTCAACATTGGCATTGCTTATCTTAGCTGAATAATTTTGTTTACTAATAAACAATGCTTCAAGTTCCATGAATCCCTTAGGGATCTAATTAGAACTCAACTAAACGACCTCATTTCCAAAGATGTACTCTTTTCCATTATCTGATTCTATTAAGGAACTGCAATCTATACTCTGGTCTTCATACTGATCTAAACATTGCATGAACCTTAGAATATCCTTATCATCCTGGAATACTTACCAGTTATATATGTTATCCGGGACAACTGGTCTTGATTTTACTTCAAGTGTTGATACTCCATGTAAGGTCAAGTCATTATTTTTCAAAGCAACATTTGCTAGAAAATCAGCCATAATATTCTTTGACCTTTCTATCCAATTTATATCAAAAGCATCAAACATCTCAAGTTGATCCCAAATAGCATGCTTATACATCTTTAATCTATTATTCTTCACAACATATTTGGATCGGACTTGTGATATCACTAATTCAGAGTCACCATAAACTTTTAAACATCTTATACCATGTTTGATAGCAATCTCAAGTCCTAAAAATAAAGGCTCATACTCTGCAGTATTATTTGTACACTGAAAAGCCAGCAGAAATGAGTACTTAAAAGTTGTACCTAATGGGGATATCAGCAATACTCCTGCTCCTGATCCTTCTTTTGAGCAAGCACCATCAAAATACATTTTCCATATCCCATCTTCTTTCAGGATCAATTCATTAGATAAAGGATCAGATCCTTGATATTGACAGTAGGGTTCTTCTTTTTGTAATCTGAAATTATCCATATCCATGTCAATGCAACAATTGATATGAGTATCCTCATATTTTTCTATCATGTGAGGAGTTCTGCTTTCTCTCAAAACATTGACATTTTCACCAGCAATATTGAAAGTTGCATATGATAAGTCATTCTATATACTTCCTCCCATGGAAGCACTCCACTTTCTTGATAACATCATACCATAATGAAGTGGTATATCAACCACAAGGACATTCATTGTCATGACAACATTCGGGCAAAGTGCCAATCTGTAAGGCATAGCTTCGATAGTACCAATTACAGGGACTTCCCTAGAATCCATAGCTCTACACCTGCCATGAGGTGTGTCAACATGTAGGCCCATTTCCTTCATAATCTCAACTGGCATGACTGTATTTGAAGCTCCTAAATCAATCATACAATTCTTAAGCATCTTATCATTTATTATTAATGACAGAAAGAAGGGATCAACCACCTTAGGGGAAGAAGTTGCATTTAAGAATATCTGAGGAATCTCAGAGGTTAAAATTTCTTCCTCATTTTTGTTTACAGGTGGTATCTCAGATACACCAACTGGATCTTGAACTATCATTTCAAGTACACTGCTTAACAATGACATCACTTTTTCTTTATGTTCCTTGATCCTCATCATTTCTAGAAAAGGCACCTTAACGGTCATCTGAGATAAATATTGACTCATGTCAACTTGAGTATAGAAAATATCAGAAGGTTTTGGTTTATCAATAGTATCTTCACTATCTCCACTATATTTCTTTTGAGATGGCCCTTTCAATTTTTTATTGTCTGTTTTCTGAACAGGAACAATCTTCTCTTGGTCCTTGTCATCTTGTATAACGTTTGGTGCTACAACCTTTGTGATGACCTTGACCTTATGCTTATTGCCAGTTTCTCTAGGTTCATCTTTCTTGGGAACATATTGAGGGCCTGATTTATTGTCCTTAATGAAAACACCTGAGGGTTGGCTACTAGTTCCTCCTACCACCCTATTTCTCAAGTGGTAATTGCTTCTAGCTTTGCTTACTAACTCAGCAGTAATTCTTTCTTTTTCTTCATCAGAAGATTTTCTGATAAAAGGAACTTCTTGGCTATCTTGAGCATAGAATCTAATATTGTCATCAACCTCCTCAACCTCACTGTCAGACAAAACTTTTTGATGATGAGTTTCAACCCTTCTCTGTGAGACATAGGAATCATGATTTTCCTCTTCACTGTTTGAATCAGTATCATGGCATGAATAAGTGTTGGTCATGCTATGATCACACTGTTCCCCCTCATCACTTTTCTAATCCTCATTTTCTTTTAGATCTTGGGAGATGACATAGAAATCGGGATTGTGAGGAGCATCACAAGCCTCACACCAGGTTTCCTCATTACAAAAATGCACTGAATTTCTATGCAGGGGGTCAGGAGTCTTGTTATCTGTTCTTTCCTTCTTGGATGTTCCAACAGGCTTTCCATCTTTGAACTGAGTTCCATAAGGATGGTTCTGCATCCTATTTTGAGGGTTATAATTATTTTTGTAAATAGGTTTATTGTTTTGGGGGGCTCTATATTCCTTATACTCTGGTTCTTTGAGATTGCTCTTGCTAAACCTGGGATCATCTCTCCTATTCAACTTACCAGACACTCTTCTATTCATTTCAATATTGATTGCTATCTTGTAAGCATCAGTAAGAGTTCTAGGGTTTTTATCCCTCAAAGCATATCCCATTTTGGAATCATAAGCATTTAGATAAGTTGCTAGACAAATTTCTTCATCTAGCTTTATCTTTTGAAACAATTTATGCATGGCCCTTTGAAATCTTATATTAAATTCTGTAACCTCTTCATTATAATTCTTCTTGATATTATTGAACTCATTCAATAAAAATCCCTTGTTTTTTTTATCCCCATACTGGTCTTTGAACAACTCAATAAACTCATCCATGGAAACAACAGAGCCATTAGCTAGGCTCCTAAACCATTCTCTTGCATCTTCAACCAGGGACTGAACAAATAGTTTCATTAATACATCTTCATGGGTGATATTTAAATCATCAACAAAGTCAATGAATTTTCTCAAGTGTGCCTCACAAGAAATTA
>MU227097.1:1267078-1280306 GCA_018584345.1 Thuja plicata | reverse complement strand
AAATTAATTTAATTGGAAGAATAAATTAGTAAGTTTAAATATTTGGATTTAAACTATAGGAAATTGAGTTTAATTAATTAAATAATGGTAATTTAATCAATTAAAGCTTAATTAGTTAAATAAAATTAATTATTTAATTAATTTTGAGAATTGGATTAGATGATTTGAGAAATGAATTTAGAGGAAAATAGATGATTAATTAATGATTAAGAAACCATTAATTAATAGATGAAAATTAGTATTTTTAATGAAAAGTCGCAAGCCTGTCCATTTTAGGGTGTCTACACAAGCATCAAGCCTTCTTGTGATCAAAGCATTCAATATCATATTATAGACGCTCCCAATCATAGACACTACCCACACCAATGTTGAGCACCACACAAACAACATTTCAGAAGGAGTAGAGAGAAACAATAGAAGATTCGAGCTTTTTCAGTTTGCATTTGTTTGTATTCCTCTTTTATTGCTTGTGATTTTGTTATTCGTAGTTTTGTTCTTAGTAGTAATTGATTGATTTCCCCCATTACAAATCAATGCTACTAACCCCCTTGTTAACTCAAGATTGTGGAGATAAGATCTGAGCCTACGAAATTATAATTCATGTCACTTTCGATGTATCACCTTGTAGGTTAAATTTGTTTTCAATATTTCAGTTCTCCTTCTACCCCTTTTCTTCCCAAGTTTACTTTTCCAGTTTACAGAGCAAAAATAGATGATTATCCAAGAGGAACTGGCCTAGAATATAGAGGTTTCACTTTAGTTAGCATAGGTCCCACAACCTAGAAGTGATTCCCATGTTATACCAGATCATTAGACTCACGAGTTTAATAGGGTGCAAATTTGGTGTATAACAGTTCTAGCATGCCTGGTGGGAATAAAATAAAAATAATTGCATCTTGTAAGGCTATGTTATCTTAGATATACTGATAACATAATACATACCTATAAGTGGTCATTGTCTTTCATATATGGCGACTCTGGAAGGTCTACTAGTTTCAAAGGATCAAGTGGTGGTATGTTTCAAATCTTTCATATTTAAAATTCCAGCTAATTGTATGAGTAGAGATGTCAAGTTATTATGGACAGTCAAGTTACTCACCATCATATCATGAAAATAATGCCCAATGGGATAAGAAACAACCATATGAAAACCATCCAAAGGAGGTTTTTAGTCCAAGCTACCATATCATAGAAGGTTTCCAATATGTTCAATATGCCCCTAATCAATATGCCCTTGCACAAGCTTATGAGCATGCTCTCTAATGGGAAGCATCAGTGGCACAAAAGAAACAACAACAGATTCAAGAGAAGCAAGTTCATCATACTTACCACCCACCCCCCTGCTAAAACTGATTGGCAGCATACTCAGAAAGACTATTTCATGCCTAATCAACATGAAGATATTTCCAATCAGCCTCAAATCTTGGGCTTTGTTGGAATGGAGGAGGGTGAGAAGACAAAAAATGTGTTTCTTGACTTGATTAAGCAGTTGTCTAAAATCAAGGGTCAGCAATACATGGATCTACAATATGAGCAATTGGCTTTCTAGAACCAATTCCTGGAAGAAAAAAATAAATGGTGTTATCCATGCAATCAACCTCATGAATAGGCTACATGCTTGAATGGATTAATGATTCAAGAAATCATGAGTAAAGAATCAAGGGCACATTTGGATACATCTTCTAGTGGGTCAATACCACAACAAGTTGCACAACCTAATGATTCTACATCCTTTAAGCAGCAAAGAGAGGTTTTTAGTGATGAAAACGGTGAATCTTCCCAAATAGACTATCTCTTAAACCCATACTTTGAGACAGGAGTTCCGGATTTCACACTTACTTTCATAAATGATGAGTCTCCTATGAAATAAAATTCAGAAGTATTGCATCAAGAGATGGAAGCTCAAATTTATGAGCAGGAGTTATTTCCAATCAAGTAGCAAAGACTCTAGGTGATGAGCACTAAAGGAACCAATGGGAAGAAGAGCTTGATTTCCAAAAAATTGCCACAAAAGCAAACCTGAGATCACAAACTACTGACCAAAAGGATCTTAAATGTAAGTTTACAAGCTTCAATCCTTTTGGGCAAGGCGAGTCTCCTAAATATCATGAGTTTAGCATTCCAAGTTGGAGTATTTCCATGTTCAAAGACCCTACAAATGAAGGACCTATAGAACATTCATTTTAGTGACATCCTTCTATCTCATGAACCCATTATAGAAAAATTTTAGCCTTGTTTTGATCAACAACAGCTTGAGGATTATGTTGTAAAAGAGTTGGTTGCAAGTGAGCAACACAAAAATGATAGGGTCTTCAGTTTTTCATGATTTAAAAAGAGTATTCCCCCTAAGACTACCTCTGAACACTCTCAATTTCACATCCCAAGTTTTAAAGGAAAGCCTTATTTTCAAGAGCCTATACTTGAAATGTAGTCTACTACTCTCCAAGGGCAGTCTATTCAAGGCAATTGTTTATCCCAAGAGACCCCTTAGGTCTCTCAAGATACTGAACTACCATGGCAAATTTCAATGGACTCTACCTCCTAGCTGTCAGATGCCAAATATTTTCAAGGATAGTATTCAAACATCAGAGAAAGGACTTGTGGTGGATGAGCCTTCATGTGATGAAGAAATGGAGATTGATGCTCAACCTGAGCTCTTGGTTGATTATTTTAATGAGCTATCCCTTTTTTATGAAGGAGATAGAAGATTATTGTTTGTGTTGGGTGATGACTATGACATGTTAATACAACAAAGTGAAGCAGTGGAAATTAATGCTCAACCTGAACTCTTGGTTGATTTATTTGATGGACTCCCCCTCTTTGTTGAAGGAGAAGAAGAAATTCCATTACCTATGGCTGAAAGTCAATTAGGACAGAAAGATCACCATCGACAAGGGGGTGATAAGGATGAATATTTTATGCTTTTATTTGATGATCTCCCTTCTTATATCGATGAAGATACATAAGATATGTTTATCTCCACATCAACAATAAATTTACAAAAGCTAGAGGGCATAGTTCATCATTATGATATGTCAATTCATGAGCTTGCAATCAAAGAGGAAAGTTTCCAATATGCAAAAGTTAACCAATACCTTGGGGAAAATAATTTGGAGAGCATCATAGAGGATTTGTGTGTAGAGCTTGATGATAGGAAATCAGTTGTTCCTAAAGGCCTTTAGAGAGTTGATAGTTTTGATGAGCTCATAGCATGTTTAATAGAAGATGATAGCCCCCTGACCATGGAAGAGGAGTTGACATGGCTATTCATAATGCAAGACAACCATGAAGATTCAAAAAAAAACAAGGAAATTTCTAATTTTAGAATTTCAAGAGGCTTCCCCATCAGATACTTGGCCCAAGAAGAGTTTAATGAAGCATCCTCACATGATCCATTTGAGCTGAGTGAGTTTAATCCCATTTTTAAAGAGGTGTTTCATTATTTCTTGACATACTTTTATGTGACTCATGTCTTGTTGGCTCTCCTTATTCATTTGATACAAAATATCTTGATAAGGAAGGGTAGCTATTTTAACCATCTGGTGAATGTTTTTTTTTGACTAGTTCTCTATACTGGTTAGTTTAGATTAGGTTAGTTTTTCTTTCTTTCCTCAAAGTGCTTGTGCACAGTTAGTTTGTTTATGCTTGTATATAGTTGTTTCTCTATTTTGGCTTGGTGTTTCCTCCTCATAGTTTCAATCCTCATGCGTCCTAGATGTCTTTTTGTGTTTAATACAAACTCCTTTCCCAATGGAATTTCATAAGGCCATTGTTTTTATATGTCTAGCAGGTTGACATTCAGAAAAAATTGTCAAAAATTTTACCTTAATTTCCCATCCTATCAAATTTTGACTACAAGTGGAGAAAAATGAGACTCCCACAAGGATTGAGCCCAGCTTGTATGAGATCTGCACTTTTCTATCACAATTCATGGTCTTTGACTTTCTCTCTACATGTTTCTAGGTCTGGTTTTAACCCTTCATATCTTAAAAAAACTTATGAAAATCCCCTTAAACCCTAGTTCTTTTGTGGCCTATTCTAATTCTTTGTTACCTTTTCAACCACTTAAGTTCCTATTTATCATTTTTTTAAGTCATTCGTCGACGGGGCCATGTGTTTTTCCTAATGTGTCATACTTTTCCTTATTCCTAACATAATTTATTTACCCCTAGGCAGTAGATTCTCCTTTCCATCTAACGGTCGTCACAATGCCTCAATGCCCAGCTCAAGCCTAAATATTCTTTAAGGCATTGCATTTTTGTGACACGTGTATGTGGTGGGGTCAGGCTAAGGTTAGAACTTAAAGGTTAAGACCGAGCACATCTCTATTGATCTGATAGTTTGTGTGATCCCTTAATCGCCAAGATGTAGGTGTTTAATCTTTGAGGCATCATTTCATTGCTCCATGTGGATAGTAGGGCCACCTTTCTACAAGATCTCTAGCTAGTTAAACTATGATCAAGTTCCTTTTGATCGTGCGGTCAGCGCTTTCCCTCATTGATGAAGATGCAGGCAGTTAATGATCAAGGCATTGCGCCTTATCGATGTGTGGCATGTTGTTAGAACCTGCGCCCATCTGTGACTGGTAAACTGTGTCATGTCCTTTTTAATCGAACGGTCTGTGCATTTCCTTAAAGCGAAGATGAAAGGAAATTATTCATTGAGGCATTGTGCCTACATGATACGCATCCTTTCTAATTAAGTGGGTCCTGCGGTTGCCAAAGCAAGTAAAGAGTTAACATCTGAGCAAGTTGATCTTCATCCTACAGTGGGTGTAATACCTTAAGGCCAAGATACTTGTAATCTAGTGATCAATGCATTGTGCCTTTTCGATGCGTGGCAGGTTGTTAGAGATTGAGCCCATCTGCAATAAAGGTAATCTCCAAGCAGGTTAAGATAGATCTGACAGAAGGGGTAAAGGCTTGATAGTCAAGACGAATATTTTTATCCATCAAGTTATTACACTATTGTAACACGTGGAAGGTTGTTAGAACATGGGCCCTTCATGTAGTAGATTAAAGGAAAAATAATTTAGGATGCATCTGATGGTCTGCATATTGCCTCAATTTAAAGATGATCAAGATCTATTGTTTGAGGCATTGCCCCTACATGCCATGTGTCCTTTCTAATCAAGTGAGACCTGCGGTTTTTAACCAAGGTTTAGGGTAACCTGCAGTTGAGTTTCTTTTGATCTGACGGTTGGTGCTTTCCCTCGATGACCAAGATAAAGTTGTTTAACCACTGAGGTAATGCACCCTGTTGACACATGTCCAAGTCAGATCTGAAGTTAGCGTCAAAGGTAAGATAAAGGTAAAGAAATTTTGCAAAGATCCGATGGTGGGAACTATGACTCAAAGGTAAAGATGAAGATGTGTAATGTTTGAGGCATCATGCTTGTGTTCCATGTGGCAGATCTGATCCTATGCTCACAAGTAACTTAAAGGAGATCGAGGGTTCTATTTAAAGTCAATAAAGATTAAAACCTGGGCCGTTGATCGGGTATTTTTGTGACACCTATGACTTTTTGAGTTTAAATTAAAAAATTTAAATGTCATTCTCAGCTTTTTCATGGTGGTGGTGACATTTTCAACTTGCAAAGAGGGCAGATGGATCGAGATGATATGTCTGCTAGAATTTATGGCAATATGAGATATCTTCGAAGTATATCTGTTCGCTTGAGATATTTCCTAAATGCATTAATGAATAGACAAGAATATTTTAGGGTTTTTTCATTGTTTATTAATATATATTAAAACTCTAATTTCTACTCTAATTTGATTGGATGGATTGACTCCCAAGCATGTGTGCTAGGGGAGGTTGTATATAAGTATTTCTAGATGCTTTTGTAGTCAGTTTTTTTGAGCTTATGCAAGACTTTCTATGGCATTCTCTCTACCCCTAGGTTTTCATCTATTTGTAATTTCTCATTGAGATTCAATTTATGCAAAGAATTTTTGTGACATTTTCTCTTTCCCTGGGTTTTTTTGTGTGTATTTCTCTTATTTGAAGCATAATATAGTTGCTAATATTAGAGAAATCTTAGATTTCTTGAGCCCTCTTTCTTCCTGCATCTCTGTGCACTATTGTGGATGATATATTTAGATGATCTTGTTGATTTTGTTCATCCCCTATCATTTTGTCTCATTTCTATGCCTATTTTCTGGAGTGAATGTTTGTTTGCATATCATAGTTCATGTCTATTCCATTGAATATGCTATTCTATGTGAAATGTTTCCTTTCCCTAAATAGTCTCTTTTCATCTCAGACCTCTCTATGAAAAACTTTTGCAAGCCTATTCAGGAAGTTGTGCTTGTTATGATTCAAGGATTTCATGCTAATGCTTAGTCATTTTGTCATGATTCATGTCACTTTTAGTGTATCACCTTTCAATTTTAAATTTTATTTCAATCTATCAGTTCTCCTTCTATCTCTTTTCCTCCCAAGTTTATTTTTCAAGTTTAAAGAGAAAAATAAGGTGATTATCCAAGAGGAACCAGCCTAGAATCTAGAGGTTTCACTTTAGTTAGCATAGGTCCCACATCATGGAAGTGATTCCCATATTATACCAGATCATTTGAATCACAAGTTTAATAGGGTGCAAATTTTTTGTATAACAAGTACTAGCATTTAAATAATTCATCATAATTTAGGGTAACATATACTATTAGATATCCATAAGCACAAATAAACAACTCCATCAGCTATCATTAAATCTCATCATAATACAACTTCTTGAAATACATCTATCATAAGCATCCTCAAGTATCACATAGTCAAGACATCATATAACAATTTCAATTTGACTTTATATTCACTTTGAAACCCATAACAAGAAATTCATTTCACATCAAAATGAAATAATAGGAATCCAAATCGATTCTCCAAATTATATCATCAAGATTAGCAATTCTGAACATATAAGTTATATCCTAACATCATCAACATAATATAAGAATCATCATATAAAGTCTAATGATATTAAACTCACTATCCAACAGAGTCTAATACATCAAAATAGTATAACATCATGTAATAACTTGTCAAATCTATTTTGGGGCTTCCTCTAATCATCATTCTGAAATTTCACAAAATCCTTTAATAATTTGCATCATAATAGTCGTCTAATATATTCACTCATTAAGCATCATTAAAAAATACATCCTAGAATCTTCATCATAGGAATCATGGGTTTATGCATCTTAAACAAAATAATGAGTCATTCATAGGATCGGATCGATCAATCATAGCCAGGAAGTAGATGTCAAGCAATTTTAATTCTACTAACCTTGCTATATGTAATAGTAATATATTGAATTATTTAATTCAATGCTCACTTTCATTATATTTTTAAAAGAGAATCACTACATACTTCATCACAACTTAACTCCATCGATCGATTTACGTTCACATTCAAAAACCCTTTAAGTACCCAGCATTAAGCACAACTAATCTTATTACAAATATCCATATTCCTTGCACCATACCAAATTACACAACACATACACTCACTCACATTCTCATACTATTTATTCAGATTAAATGACCTTAGTGCAAACTTAGTGCACCCTAGGAACATCTACATGAGTATAGCAACAATGTGAAATGGTTTGCATCATGGACCCATGTGGTCCCATCTCTATCCAATGCAACACATAAACCAAAAAGCACCAACATAAAGAACTCACCTACTAGGTTTATCCTGGAAGTATGACCTCTCAAGGGTATAACACAATTCTAAAATACAAGCATGGAAACCAATTCACACCCATCGGGGTGTCTGATACACCATTTTACAATTAGCACACCAAGTGCAGAATCAATGAAGAACCAAAATCAAGCACACACAAAATGATTCACCTCAAGAACTCTATGCTAGCTGGGAAATGTATCCTTATAGTTTTTGACTATCCATGGTAAACGCAAACCTTCTACTCCATTACGAGACATCCAAAAGAGAAGGGTGCCTCCCAAGTTAATCATGAAGTCCACACCCACTTCGGAGATCCATCCGAGAACAAAATCAAATTCCATATATATATTCTTCCTAGTCCTTACTATGATCATAGTTCCATGAAATTCGAAGTTATTACCTTACTACCATAATAAAATAAATATTTATGTTGATTACGATGGGGCGTTACCACCTTTTCTAAAGGGAATCCTTACCCCTAACTAGACTCTCACTCACAACTTTGGGAGAAGGTTGAGCTTATCAACCAAAGATGTAATTTCTAGGGGTGTTCTCCTCAACTCAGGTGCACCAATAAATACACACATATAAGTTTATCTCTCATACACAAGGGTACTCATCGAGATAGAGGCTAAAACACTCCTTCTTTTTGAGGGAATAATTTAAGCACAGATGATTCTTCCAAGCATAGGAGAACATGATCATAAGGTGATGAGAGATCAATCATCCCTAGAAACTAGGATCACTTACCCACTGTACCCCAGTCCCTCTTTCTCAAGGTGTCAACAGGACATCCTCCAGTATCTCCCATTTCTATAACATGGAGTTCCACTAAAAGGGAAATATTTAACCAATACTATAAAATATAGATACTTGTAAATAAGGTATAAGCGTAAAACCCTTACAAGATCATCCAAGTCCATAATAGGGTCAAAAATCAAAGGTGTTTAATCCATCCTCAACTATCCATCACAACATTACTCAGAAAAAGGAGGTATCCTCATACGTGCAACTCACATCAAGGACAAGAAGCAATCTCACAAGGAATACATGCTAGAAACTTAATGAAACATTCCAATGCTTGTTCTCTACTGAATATGGCTTGCAGGAGAAAAATCCCAAATAACTTTTAGTCTAATTCCAAAAATATCCCCAAAAATGTAGTTGATACATCCAATTACCCCTTATCCTACAAATATAATGATGTCACCTTAGTCCTTGCCATGGTAGTATATACTTACTAAAAATTTGTGTGGTGTAGATATGAGCACCCACACAAGAGAAAATTTATAATTTGTATGCTAGGAAATAGCTATGATTCCATGTTTTTAAACCATTTTACCAGCTTACACTCCCTTCCAACCAAAGAAATATGAGTCTCAACCTCCAACTATTAGAGTGAAGATTCTATTCCTCAACTTTAGTGTCACATGAGTTAACATGTTTGCCTGGATGTTCCCTTTTACACACACTATCAGTGGCCCACATTGGACAAGATAGAATCACAAAACACAGGACTGGGTAGTAGAAGAAAACATTTGGAATAGTCACCATGAAAAGAAAGTCAAACCCAAATGGGAAATTTATTAATTTCAATAATAAAACCCAAATGAGCTCACTTTTAACAATAAACCATATATGAAAAACTATCTTAATTAAATATTTACAAAAAAATTTGGTGACTAATCTCATTCAAAAGAAATAACCAAAAGGTGCTATCCACACAACACGTGGAAAGTTCCACCAAGAAAATAAATAAAGAGTTACAGAAATTCATGCACAAACAAGATGGTTGAAGACATAAACTTAAGAGGGAGTATCCACCATAGGATTCTAAGGCACTATTTCTGAAGAGACATAGGATTCATACCCATCACTCACTTATCAACCAAAGATACAATCGCACTACAACTATGCACCACTATACTATTGATAACAACAGCATTTGAAAGGAACAAAAAAAAAAATTCATCTTATCTCTCTAATACATACTTTCCATGACGCAAGAAATAACCCCTCTAACCTATCCCTAAGAATCATCTCCATTTATCATTATAATACCCAAACGCTCAAAGAAAAATCTCATTACACTCATAGGGTGATTGACTATCGATTACATGGGTTCTCCTCAAAACTGGAGTACACTCCACTTACAGTGGTCCTATAACACTCTATGTACAGAAAACGTGGAGTTACAAGGACAAGATACTAGGTACACGAGATGTCCCAATAGGGAATAACACATCAAAATTTTCATGTTTCAAGAATAACATGTCTATTCCCTAAGGAATCCATAGGCAAGGAACATTGACCCGATCTATACCATCTTAGGTTTTCCACTTTTCCATCCACCAAAAGGGAAGATTCTTACTATAAGCTTTACTATTGTGCACAAACATCTTGGTGCATATGTGGACCCATGACTATGAAAAAATTAAAGGCATCCAAGCACATCCTAATTACATTAAATCTCTCTCATACTGATATCATAATGGGGTATGCACGGGACATAGTACCCCTCAAGGAGCAAGGCAATAGTTCCTCAAGTCCCATGGGGACACCATAAATAAAGTGGACACCAAACAGTCTCATGACTAAGAAATCTACATAAGGGTCACTAAACACCCATCCTTCATAAGCACATGCTAACCAATAAATATTAAGAGCTCAAAAGAGGTGTCCACTCAGGGGCATTAACCAACCTAAGGAGGTGTATCAATCAAGGAAGTACTCCTTCATTTACCTCATGCCACTAGGGTTGTTTCCCAAAAAATTATTCCAAAGTCGTCATACTAGGGCACTCAAAAATTAGGTCCTCCTAAGGTTACCATCTACACATTTGCACGTAACTAGAATCTTCCTACCTGAGCACGAATCACTTCTAAGAGAAGTGTAATGGTTAAAGGTTCCAAGTGTTGAACATTTCTCTAATACCAAAATTTCATGCCCAAAATATAGGGAAAAATACAAACCAACAAATTTTTTTAAAACCTAAAATATCTAACAGTTGCAACTATGCTAGAGGAGGTAAACTCTATGTTCACTAGGTTAGCTAACACACAAGATGATGCAAGAGCATCTTGGGTCATTGACAATCCTGCTCAACCAAAAAGATATTTGTTTTGTTACTTAGTTTGTTTGGAGACTACTTGGGAAATACTTTGTTTCTTGGGCATGCTTGTCTCTATTGCTAGGGTTCTGTTTCTTGGGTATGCTTGTCTCTGTTGCTCAGGCATGCTTTTTTATTTTCCTATTTCTCAGATTTCTCTTCTAATGCTCGGGTTCTATTTCCTGTTGTTTGGGGTGTTCCTTGCCCGAGTCACTATGTTGCTCAGTCAACCTTTTCTGAAGATGCTTATTTTTGAGTTGGATCAAAGAGGTTACTTCTTCCATTAATTATGATGGCTTAATTGATTTGGGGTCTCTCATTGGAATCTGTGTCGACCTAAATCTAGGTCTCACTTTGGATTTGAGCGTCGACCTCTCTTGATGGACTCTTGTATATATTTGTTTCTATGTTTGTAGTTTAGATAGTGAAGTATGGAGTTTTAGAACATGATTAGAGATCAGATTATCTGTAAGCAGGTCTGTGACCTTGCATGTATGAAGATCAATTTGTAATTCATTAAAAGTATATGTCCAAAACTGGGAAGGCCTTACAGCCTGACATTTAGTGATTTTAATCAATTAATGAAAAGGATCTTTGTTGTTTCTTCTCTCACTATGTTTTTGTTGTTTCTGCATTGGTTCTGCAAGGTGGTTTGGTAGTTGGGAGAGCCTTTGGCCCCATTATCAACCCCTCCCTTGTTCCAGGTGGTATCAGAGCATTTGTGAGTTCTAAGTTCCTTCTTGTAAAACCCTAACCCTAGTTGGTAGTCTTATGGGGTAGAAGATCACAATGTGACCTACAATTGCAAAGGGATTCAAGATGGTTCATGGGAGAGGAAATGCAGATCTAGGTCTGCCTGATATGCTTAGACAGATGTCTGCAAGATTGGAAGTTGTTGAGATAGCCCAGCACAAAGGAAGACATCTTTAGGATGTTAGTGATGATAAAATTGAAGAGGTCCAAGGTGAATCTACAAATGCACCTATGATGAATCAGGAAGAAGAGCGATTCATGAGAGCTTTGACAAGTTTGAAATCCATGCCTTAGTTTAATCCTCATGAGTATAGTGGAAAATTGGATTCTAATGATTTGATTGACTGGATAACTAAGATGGAAAAGTATTTTGAATATGAGAATGTAGTAGAGGATAAGAAGGTGAAGATTGCAAGCACAGAGTTGAAAGGACATGCATCCTCATGGTGGGAACATTTGCAATTGGATCAGAAGAAGAAAGGTAAAGACAAATCAAGGTATGGGATAAGATGGTAAACAAATTGAAAGGCAAGTTTCTGCCTAATAATTATCATATTAACCTAATCAAGGGAATGCAAAGTTTGAAGTAGAAATACAAATCAGTAAAGGACTACACTGTGGAATTCTACAGAATGGATATCAGATCTAGACATGTGGAAGATGAAGTGGAAAGAGTAGAAAGATACTTGAATGGATTGAGAAGTTCCATACAAGATGAGATCAGTTTGGTCAAGATGGAAAGCATTGAGCAAGCATATCAATTTTCCCTAAAAGCTGAGGAAAAGTTGAACAGAAGATATGAACAAAGAAAAAGAGGCAGAGGTGGTAGATTCCCTAGAGGAAGAGGTAGATCTCATGGTGAAAATAGTAGATCTGAACTAGACAAGTCGATTTCAGACACATCTCAAGACAAAGAAAAGACTGAATGGAAGCGTGAAAGTTCATACCAAGGAAGAGGAAATTACTCCAGAGGTGGATATAGTAGAAAAAGATTCCAAGTAACTTGTTACAATTGTGGACAGGAAGGACATAAATCCTTTGAATGTACACATGCAAGAAAGAAATGCAGTAGTAGAAAAAATGCTTTGGTGCAAGAAGAGTCACCTAATGAAGCTGAGAAGGAAGGAAATCTCATGATCCGAAGGATACTATGGAGTGAAAAAGATAAGAAAGATCCTGTCAAGAAAATTTTGTTCAAGACCAGATGTAGAGTTGCAAACAAAGTTTGGAAGGTGATTATTGACAATGGAAGCTCGAAGAATTTGGCATCTAAGGAAATGGTCAACAAATTGTAGTTGGAGAGGATAAAACATCTGAATCCCTATCATATCTCATGGATCAAGGATGAACATACGTTAATGGTGAGTGAACAATGTTTTGTGAATCTAAAAATTGGAAAGTATTATGATAAGGTGTTGTGTGATATTATGCCTATGGATTATTGTCATATTTTATTGGGTAGACCTTGGCAATATGATAGTGTACGCCTCTCTCTCCGGTTTCCCACAGCTTTCCAAGGGCAGGGGTTAGTAGCCAAGGTTCACAAGTACATGCAAATCTATTAAGCAATAACTACTAAACGAAATGATCGAAACGCAAGCAATAAAATGTACAAACTACGAAAAGGAAGACAAATGAATGCAAACCCTCCGAAGCTTGAAGCTTCTATTGTCTCT
>MU227097.1:1252935-1266978 GCA_018584345.1 Thuja plicata | reverse complement strand
AAGAATAAATTAGTAAGTTTAAATATTTGATTTAAACTTTAGGAAATTGAGTTTAATTAATTAAATAATGGTAATTTAATCAATTAAAGCTTAATTAATTAAATAAAATTAATTATTTAATTAATATCGAGAATTGGATTAGATGATTTGAGAAATGAATTTAGAAGAAAATAGATGATTAATTAATGATTTAAGAAACCATTACTTAATAGATGAAAATTAGGGTTTTAATGTAAAGTTGCAAGCCTGTCCATTTTAGGGTGTCTACAGATAGACATGCTATACATGATGGAATATTGAATAGATATTCTATTTGGTTTGATGGTAAGAAGCAAGTTTTGTTACCTTTGGTTGAAGAATCTGTTGGTGAGATATGTACATATGTGAAATTTTGTTTGATGGAAGGCAGACAGTTTGTTAAAGATTTGAAAAGAAATGATATCAGTTATGCTTTTACTCCTAACAAACTGAGTAATAATATAGAAGATAACATTCCTGCAGAAGTTGGAAGTTGCTCACTGAGTACAAGGAGATAATTTTAGATAATGTACCTGATGGTTTGCCACCAATGAGAGATATCATTCACTATATGGATCTAATTCTTGGAGCTAGTTTACTGATCAAAGCACCACATAGGCTAACACCGAATGAGAATGAAGAGCTTAACCGACAAGTTCATGAATTGTTGAACAAAGGTTTGATCTGAGAAAGTTTGAGCCCATGTGCAGCACCAGCTATATTGGAACCTAAGAAGAATGGAGAATGGAAAATGTGCACTAATTCAAGAGCCATCAATAAAATCACAGTGAAGTATAGGTTTCCTATACCGAGAATGGATGACATAATGGATTGTTTGAGTGGAGTGAAGTATTTTACCAAAATTGATTTGAAGAGTGGGTATCATCAGATTAGAATCAGAGAAGGTGATGAGTGGAAGACTACTTTCAAGAAAAATGAAGGTTTGTATGAGTGGTTGGTTATGCCTTTTGGTTTAACTAATGCACTAAGTACTTTTATGAGGTTAATGAATGAACTTCTGAAGAAATTCTTGAATAAGTGTGTGATTGTATATTTGGATGATATTATGATATTCAGTAAGGCTAGAGAAGAGAATTTGATGCATATAAGTCAAGTGTTGTAGAGATTGAAAGAGGAAAATTTGCTGATAAATATGAAGAAGTGTTCCTTTATGAAAGAAGAGCTTGTGTATTTGGGTTTTGTTATTTCAGCTTATGGTTTGAAGATGGATCTAGAGAAGGTTGAAGCTATACTTAGCTAGCCTACATCTGAGAATATCACTGAGGTAAGATCATTTCATGGATTAGAAATTTTTTTACAGAAAGTTTACAGAAATTTCAGTTCTATTTGTAATTTTATGACTAAAACAATGAGAGGAGACAAAAGATAATTCAAATGGGCACATGGAGATGATAAGAGTTTTGAGTCTTTGAAGCTTAAGGTTGTTGAATTACCTGTGCTAGCATTACCTAATTTTAATAAGGTATTCAAGTTGAATTTGTTGCAAGTGAAAGTGCAATTGGAGTTGTGTTGACTCAAGAAGGTAAACTTGTTTCTTTCTTTAGTGAGAATTTGAATGATACAAAAAGGAAATATTTTGTCTATGATCAAGAGTTCTATGTTATTGTTCATGTTAGGATTGGATAATACTGAGAGGGGGGGTGAATCAGTATTATAGAACTTAATTAAATTCTTCAACCATTTATATATTAGCCATAAACTTGCAATAAAGAAAATAACATAAGCAAATGACACAATACTCATAACACCATATTTTGTTTTTGAGGAAACCCTGGCCAACGAAAAACTCGGGTGGAGATGGTACCCACAAGAATGTACTAAAGTATAATGTCCCTATAAGGAGACCTAGCCCTATTAAGAGATGAATATTACATAACACATTTCCTTGTTAAAGGAATTACAACCCTATTAAAGGTTCACAACACCCTTTTAGGGGCCAACTAAGATTATAGCTCTTACAATATAATTCAGGTTACAAAGTCTTCTCAGTCATGAAAAAAAACAAGAAACATTGGTGCTTAGATAGTTCCTTTATTGTTCTTCAATGATCTCTATCATTTTCTACTCTTCTATTCACTCAACAACTCATCCAACTATCCAACTAACCACTGTTACTCACATGTATCTTTATCAAAAAGATCTTACATATATATCTCACAACTTTACAAAGTCAGCTCTCACTATGAATATTACAAATATTACAAAGTCGGCCTTAAATACAAAATACATTTAATATAGTAAATACCAAATGCATATTCTATGCTCTTGCATAGTCAATGTGGAGGTTATCAACATCCAAAATACAACTTTGATTATCTGGAGTCCAAGTCATACTCCCTCAATCTTTGCTACTGTCAAACTGCTCTATTTCGTTGTTCTGTTGTAGTCTGTCTGTCTTCAATTATTTCTAACTCACGGTAGACTCAACCAAAACCAAATAGATCTTAGGTGGAGGTCATACATACCCCATACTATCTTCCTCTAATATTTCTTTCCTTAAATCATCGATCTTGATCTTCGACATCCAAAACACTTATGTATCTCTACTTCTGTAATTAGTCAATTTCTGAATCGTCAAAACTTATCTTTACTAGAATCCATCTGAAACCCAGATGTGTTTCCATAAATGAAAACCAAAAATTAAATCACATTTACAAAAAAATTGATTACTTTCCAACAATCTCTCCCTTTGGCATTGATGGCAACACTTAACAAAATAAATGAATAAGTGTTCCAACAAATCTGTCTCCTCTATAATCTTCCTTTCTTTTTCTTTTCTCTTTTCTTTTCTTCTCCTATATAATTGTTTATATATATATATATATATATATATATCTTCTCTTCTCCCCCTTTGACAACAATGACAAAGGTGCATTTAAAACAATAGGTTTTAGTGCTTGCTCACCAGTTTCAGAATATCCTGAAAGGAATCTTCCAAGATCTTCACTTCTGCAGTCCATGTTTTGAACAAAATTTGGCTAATGTGAATTAATCCATGCAATGAAAATGATGTGGTCTCAGATTCTTTCAAGTCTATGGGTATAGATTCATCTAGTGAATCTGTTACTTTCTCCAAGTCTGAGAGATGAACATCAAGTATTGGTAACTTAGGAGTAATAAATCTCTTCAACAAATTGAATCTTGTCAATACTCTCCCTTTCTCATTATCTAAAACACTAAGTTTAGCCAAAATCCTTGTGACTTATTTGTCTAACTCTGTTGTGGATTGTGAAGATGTTTCACAGCTTTCCATCATACTGTTCATAGTTTCCCTCTCTTTGGCAATAATGTCTTCTACATTCTGAACATGCCTTATTAGATTCATGCAATAACTAAACAATTTTCTCCCATGTCAAATGTAGCTCCTTGCATTTTTCAAGCAAGTTTTCACAATGCCTAAGTCCCATGTGATATATTTGCAAATTGTTGTTAACTTCTTCTCTGAGTATGTCTTTTTTGCCTTCTCCTCTGCAATCTTCAATAATTTCTCATAGTGCCCATCAAATTCATCAAGTGTAATTCTTAGATTTTCAATGTCATCTTTGTTCTGGGAAAAAATAGGTACAGGAAGCAATTTGTTTATAGTATCAATTTCTCTTGTAATTAATTTTTCCTTCTTGTCTCCTTTCTGTTCTGATCTTTCCTTGGCTTTGTTCAAAGCAGTAAATGCCAATTTTACTAATTCAACTTCATCCATGCTATCAACATTTACATTGTTGCTTGCCAACAATGAAATGGATGATGTGTTTTCCTCTTTCTTTTCATCCTCTTTCTGATCTAACTTATGTTCTTCTTCCTTCTTCTGTTCTACCTCATCTGCTATAGAAGTGTCCATATTCCTTGAAAAAGGGTCATTTTCATCTTGAGAGGTGTCAAGAGTTATTGATACACTAGAAACATAAAAATATGGTGGTGGATCTACTTTTCTTTTCTCAGCAATTGTCTCTATTTATTTTGATCTTTCACCCATTCCCAATTGTGTGGGAGAAGTGATCTTAGGAGGTGAGGGCTTGTTAGAAGTAGTATTCATCAGTATCTTCTCTAGTGCCTTCTGATTTTCCTCAATGACTTCATCATACTTCCTCGCCATGATTTTCAATAATCTCACCTTGGTCCTTAATAGAGGTTTTAATTCCTTGTATATTCTATCCCTTTCTTGTACTGATATCACAGGCACCATGTTATCAATTTCTTGGTTCTTGATTGTATCATCTTCAATCTGTACTACATTTTTTCTTATCTCCAATCTCCCATATAAGTCTATAGGCATGCTTACTTAAATTTCTAAAAGTGTCTTCTTGAAAGTAAGTGTTCAATCACAATTTCCTCAATCTTAAGTTTGTCTACTTATTCATACATGTTATAGTATTTATCAATTGTGACCAAGTTGCCTTGTTCTAATGCTCTCTTCTCTAACATCTTCAGGTCAGGTTTCCATATGTGTTTTTCTTCTTTCTTCTCTTCTCCTGTTGTGCTCTACTCTTTAGGTGATGTTTGTATTCTTGATCTTGTTACTCTAGAAGTAATGTTTTCAGCTTGTGTTGTTTGTTGTTGAGGAGGAGGTGGAATGTCTACCATAACTACCTCAAGAGTGGGAGGGGCTGCAGTACTTCCACTTTTTGGTCTAAGTGATCTTTCTGTCATCTTCTTTTTGACTTCTTTTAGTTCCTCTTATGTCAACCTAGCTTTTACTCCACATTCATGTACAAGATTCTCAATCTTTCTCTTCCTTAGACCTCTAGTATGTTCTTCTCTCACCTTTGCTAACTTTTCCTCATATGTTCCCCATCTTTCCTTTGTTGTATCAATTTCTGATGCAAGGACATGTTCTACTTGCATGGTAAGTACTTCAGAACTTACTTCATAACCCATGGGATAACACCATTTCTTTGTGGGTATGACTGCTTCAAAGCATACACAATCAGTTTCAACCATGAAATAGATTGTATCTTTGTATTTTTCAACAATGTCTTCATGTATCCTGTATCTGGTTTTCATCTATCTCTATAGGATATTGATCATACCAAATAGTTCACCATCAACCCAAGTAGCATTCTATCTCTTGTAGCTCTGTGAAATCAATATGCCAGTAGGTACTCCAGATTTCCAACCACTAGGATGTAAGCCAGGAAATGTGTGCTCAATATGAATAAACATATGCATCAACAATGAACCAAATCTGAAGGTCTTAGTTCCATCCTTCTTTACTAGCTTCACATTCTCAAGGAATTGTTGTGCTAGAACTTTGCATAGGTTATAATTTACATTTTCCTTCACCATTCTCCATGCCATCATGATTACCCCAGTAGATACTAAGTTAGGTTTTATACTATAGTAGAACTTGTACCCAAGTATCATAGCAATCAATCTTACATCTTGCTAAAAGATGTTGTTTACTATCATTTCTCATTTGTCCCATTTGGAATGAGTTAGGGTTTCAACTTCTTTCTTTACATTTTTCTCCGCAATAGGGATGACTCTGGTGTTGTCCAATCCAGTGATTTCATGGATTAGATCACTACAAATCTTCATAGGTTGATCACCAATCTAGATAAATTGATCATGAACCCTACTTAATAGTACTTTGAACCATTCATCTTCATCGAATTTGCATAAATCCAGAATTTTCATTATGCTCAATTGATCAATGTGTTTGTATTCTTCTTTCATGATTTCATTATCAGTAACATCAAAAATAATAGGTACATCCATGGCTAGATGATGTAAATATGTTACTTCTACTGAATCCTAAGTTTATCC
Organism: Thuja plicata; assembly: GCA_018584345.1. Taxonomy (NCBI): domain Eukaryota; kingdom Viridiplantae; phylum Streptophyta; class Pinopsida; order Cupressales; family Cupressaceae; genus Thuja; species Thuja plicata. The sequence continues at coordinate 1,261,179 of MU227097.1, read as the reverse complement.
TTCAATAAATCATGCACGGCCAATGTAGAATAGTTTTAAATTATCTACTCTCCGATCTCCTTAGCTTCCTCTTTGTCAAATAATAAAAATATAGGTCATCAAGTGGTGCTTTATACAAGTTTAAGTCATGAATTTCACTTTTACTTAAAACTGTCCAGTCGGTTGTTAGATCTCGCGAACAAAATATATGTGTCAGCTGATGTTGCACTCTTAGATGTATATTTCATGATGTCAGCCAAGCTTATATCCAAGCTTTCTCAAGCTCAATCCATGAATTTTGGGGCAGTATATATTCTGATGTATGTATCCAATGCTCCCCCTAAGGCCATGATCGGCCAATAAGGTCGATTATGTTTTACTACCATCAAGCGAAGATCAGTATCCTCTACTGACTCTCCCTGAACTGATGTCTCACTCGTTTCTTTGACCTTCCATATCTTACCACTATTTCTATATTCTACCTTTTTAAAACAAATTTCAAAATCACTCTTCAAATTTGCAACATTCATACCAATATCATTTCCATTCTTTTGTGAATTCATAGGAAGTGGTACTCTTCTGTTGTCTGATCCATTATACCTGCAAAATTTTTCTATATGTCCTAGATTATTGAATTTGTAACATATAGGAGGTCTTCTTTCCTAATTGACTTGTAGCTTATAGTACTTTTCAATGTGTCCAATTTTATTACATTTGTAGCATGTAGGTTTTACTGTAGATTCTCCTCCATTGTCTTGTTTATATCCTGATTGATTATGTTTTCTGCATTCTTCTTTCTTGTGTCCATATCTATTACAGTTAAAATAATAAATAGATAAAGTTCTAAAAGGGGCATTACCTCTGTAGTCTCTCTTCATGTGTCCAATCTATTGCATCCAACGCATCTACATCTGAAGGGTCTGATCTCCTCTTTAGGTTCTCAAATAGAAGGTTTCTCAGCATCAATCTTCTCATTTGATTTCTCTTCCTGACTCTTTGAACATTCAGCTTCACCTTTAGGTTTCTATTTATCTCTATGTTCATCGATCAAATCACTGCTAGTGTGAAGTTTCTCAATGTGTTTCTTTGCTTCAACAATTTCACCTTTTATATTATAATTGTATTTTTCCATTTCCAAATACTTGTTCTTGTAGTTTTCAGACTCATTCTTCATTTGATATAAATAACTATTTAAATCTTCTTCAACTTTCTTCTTCACATCCTTCTATACCTATATTTCTTTAGCCATAGTCTCATTTTCAAGTTTCAAAGTTTCATTCTCTTCTTTTAGTTGCTTCACCTGATCTGAACTATCTTCATTTGAATCCTCTTTTATTTGAACCACAAGATCTTGTCTTTGATTTCTGGAAATATCAAGTTGATCTTTGATTTTCTTTATAAATTTCTCAACTCTTCACATGTTGAATCTCAACTCTCCATTCTCTACTTTTTCTTTGTCAATGTCTTCAAGTGCAGCATCAAAGTTTTCTTGCAAACTGTCCAAATCCATTATGATCTCCCTCAAGCTATTAGACTTTCTCTCCAAGGGCAAAAAGCTCTGATACCAATTGTTAGGATTGGATTATACTGAGAGGGGGGTGAATCAATATTATAGAACTTAATTAAATTCTTCAACCATTTATATATTAACCATAAACTTGCAATAAAGAAAAGAACATAAGCAAATGACACAGTATTCATAACACCATATTTTGTTTTTGAGGAAACCCTAGCCAAGGGAAAACCCTGGTGGGGATGGTACCCACAAGCATGTACTAAAGTATAATGTCCCTATAAGGAGACCTATCCCTATTAGGAGCTGAAAATTACATAGCACATTTCCTTGTTAAAGGAATTACAACCCTGTTAAAGGTTCACAACACCCTATTAGGGGCCAACTGAGCTTACAGCTCTTGCAATATAATTCAGGTTACAAAGTGTTCTCAGTCATCAACAAAAACAAGCAACACTGGTGCTTAGATAGTTCCTTTATTGTTCTTCAATGATATTTTTCATTCTCTACTCTGATATTCTCTCAACAACTCATCCAACTATCCAACTGACCACTATTACTCACATGTATCTTTATCAAAAAGGTCTTACATATATATCTCACAACTTTACAAAGTCAGCTCTCAATATGAATATTACAAATATTACAAAGTCGGCCTTCAATACGAAATAAATTTAATATAGTAAATACCAAAATCATATTGTGCACTCTTGCATAGTCAATGTGGAGGTTATCAACAACCAAAATACAACTTCGATTGTCTGGATTCCAAGTCATACTCCCTCAATATTTGCTACTTTCAAACTACTTTATTTCATTGTTCTATCGCAGTCTATCTTTCTTCAATTCTTTCTAACTCACAATAGACTCAACCAAAACCAAATCGATCTTAGGCGGACGTCATACATACCCCATATTATCTTCCTCTAAGCTCGCTTGCCCTAAATCATCAATCTCGATCTTTGACATCCAAAACACTTTTGTATCTCTACTTTTGTACTTAGTCAATTTCTGAATCATCAAAACTTATATTTACTGAAATCAATCTGAAACCCAAATGTGTTGCGATAAATGACAACCAAAAAGTAAATCACGTTTATAAAAGATTGATTACTTGCCAATAGTTCAAGCTATGAATAAATGGAGACATTATTTGATGCCAAATGAATTTGTGTTGTATACTGATCATAAGGATTTAAAATATTTGGGTAGTCAAGTATAAGTTGAACCAGAGACATATGAAATGGGTAGAGTATTTGTAGAGTTTCACATTTGTGATAAAACATAAGAGTGGAGTTTCTAACTGAGTTTCTAATGCATTGAGTAGAAGGAGGTATTTTTTGACTGAAATGAGAATTGAAGTTCTTGGTTTTGATGACATGAAGAATTTATATGAAAGTGAACCTGATTTTTTTGAGCAATGGAGAGTGTGCAGAGCACCTAATTCAAATCAATCAATTAAGTACGAAGACTATTTCATTTAGGAAGATATGTTGTTCAAAGGTATTCAGTTGTGTATACTGAGAGGTTCAATGAGAACTAATTTGATTAAGGAGAAACATAGTAGTGGACTAGATAAACATTTTGGTAGTGATAAAACATTGAGTTTGCTTAAGGAAAGGTACTTTTGGCCTCAGTTGTATAAGTATGTTCAGAAATTTGTGAAAATTTGTGGAGTTTGTCAAGTTGCAAAAGGAGTGAGTCAGAATACTGGTTTGTATACACCAATTACTATTCCTGAGAAACCTTGGAGTGATATCAGCATGGATTTTTTTCTTGGCTTACCTAGGATAGCAAGAGGTAATGATTCCATATTTTTTGTTGTGGATATATTTTCTAAGATGACACATTTCATACCATGTAGTAAAACATGAGATGTAGTACATATAACAGATCTTTTCTTTAAGGAGATTTTCAGATTGCATGGATTACCAAGGAGTATCATCTCTAACCGAGATAGTAAGTTTGTTATCTATTTTTGGAGAGAACTTTGGAAGAAGTTGGATATTGAGTTGAAGTTTAGTTCTACATTTCATCCACAAACTGATGGACAAACAGAGGTTGTAAACTGAAGTTTGAGTAATTTGTTGAGATTCTTAGTTGGAGACACACCAAGTAATTGGGATTTGATGTTGGCACAAGCAGATTTTGCATACAACAGTTCAGTGAATAGGAGTACTGGAAAAACACCTTTTGAAATTGTTCATCACACACAACCGAGAGGTATATCTGACTTGAGAGATATTGTTGGAGAAGAGAAAAGAAGTGTTGAAGCACAAGAATTTGTTGACTTCATGAAGATGTTACAAGAAGATGTTACATGAAGATGTAAGATAGAAACTGGAGAAAATTAATTAGAAGTACAAATATAGTGCAAACAGATCAAGGAGACATAAAAAAAATTGAAGTTGGTGATGCAGTAATGGTTCATTTAAAGAAAGGCATATTTCTTATTGGAACATATGGAAAATTGAAGATGAATAAATTTGGCACTTGCAAAATACTGAGAAGATTTTATAGTGGAAATGCTTATGAAGTTGAGTTACCTGATGACATGGATATATCACCTATATTCAATATTTTAGACTTGTATGAATATCTTGAACCTAATGAAGAAGTGACAATATTAAGTGATTATCCTAAGAAGAACATAGAGGAAGTTGAAAAGATTTTGAAATGGAGAATTGATAGAAGTACAAGAGGAAAGGAATACATGGAATATGTGGTAAAGTGGAAGAACAGATTGTTAGAGGACTCATCTTGGATTTCTCAATCTAAGTTGGATTCATTTCAGGTTGGATCTGATACATGATTCGGGGAATCATTTCTATTAACCCCAGGTGTCAGATTGTAGGAGCATCTTGGGTCATTGACAATCCTGCTCAACCAAAAAGATGTTTGTTTTGTTCTTTAGTTTGTTTGGAGACTGCTTGGGAAATACTCTATTACTTGGGCATGCTTGTCTCTATTTCTTGGGTTCTGTTTCTTAGGCATGCTTGTCTCTATTTCTCAGGTTTTGTTGCTCAAGCATGCTTGTTTATTTTCCTGTTTCTCAGGTTTCTCTTCTAACGCTCAGGTTCTCTTTCCTGCTGCTTGGGATTCTCTTCTGATGCTCGGGTTATGTTTCCTATTTCTTGGGGTGTTCCTTTCCCAAGTCACTCTATTTCTTGGTCAACCTTTGCTCGAGATTCTTATTTTGGAGTTGGATTTGGTGGCTGACTTCTTCAGTTAATTCTGATGGATTAATTGATTTGGGGTCTCTCATTGGGATTTGTGTGGATATAAATATGGGTCTCACTTTGGATTTGAGCACCAACCTCTCTTGATGGACTCTTGTATATATTTGTTTCTATGTTCATAGTTTAGATAGTGAAGTATGGAGTTTTAGAATAGGATTAGAGATCAAATTATCTATAAGCGGTTCTATGACCTCACATGTATGAAGATCAATTTTTAATTCATTGAATGTATATGGTCAAAATCGAGAAGGCATTACAGCCCGCCATGTAATGATTTTGATGAATTAATGAAAAACATCTCTGTTATTTCTTCTCTCACTATTTTTTTGTTTCCGCATTGGTTCCGCAAGGTGGTTTGGTAGTTGGGAGAGCCTTTTTCCCCATTATTAACCCCTCCCTTGTGTCACAAGATAAAACAAAATTGATCCTCAAGGAGAATCATGACAAGCATTGGCTTATCAACATCCCTTGGTGGATCAAATTGATTAAGTTTTATAGCTTGTTTATAATGAGGTGAGATACAACTTGATTTAATTTTAACTTAATAATGATGTTTGTCCAATATTTACTCATTACATCTTAAAGGAAAAAGATTAAATTAATCTTAGAGTTTAAATTACACTCGATAAAAAATATAAATTATAATTTAATCTATGCCAACTAACCCTTAATTAGGGTTAGCCCTAACCCTAATTCAAATTAGGGTTGGGCTGTAAAATAAGAATTCAAATTTTTAAAACCCTACATTAATGCTTATAAAAAATTGCTTCTGCAAACCCTGATCCCAAAATAATGGGATCATTGTGCTTTTTTTTGTTGCAAGTTTGGATGGAGTTTTCATGGAGGTTCAATTTGAATTTTGTAGATGTTGGGTATATATATATACACATATATATATATAAACATTGGGGGACTGTATTTTTTTTATTTTGGGCGACCATGGCCACTGGTACGTGTGTATTTTTATGCACACAGGGCTCTGTATTTTTTATGCTATCGTAGATCAGCTTGATCTTAATGGAGGCCCCTTTTAGCGGTGGTCGGAAGTGACATGCTTCAAAGGCCAAAGTGCAAGTTTCCCCCCTCACCCCCCCTGCACTGTTATGGGGTTGTAGCTTAGTGGTGATGTGTGTAGAAGCAACCGCTACTACAAAGCCCCACGACTACTTCCCAGCAGTCGAGGGTGGGGAATCCGACCCCCTTACCCCTCCCCCCCTCCCCTCGCAGACTCCTTCAGAAGAGGGCCCGTAGAGTGGGGTCTCGGCCTCCCCTTGTGCCCTATTTTAATTTTTATTTTGAATAATTATTTTTTCTTTTAAAAATTTTAATTTTGTTTTGTATATTTTTTAGTGTATTTTTTTTAGGTTAGCATTAAAATATATATAAAGGAAGAAAAAAATATATAGCAAAATAAAAGCAATAAATATAAGTAGCATGTTAAGTAAAATTCAGCAACTATTTTTGCATAGAAAATAAGTACTACACGACAAGTCTACTAATGGAAATCAAATTTCTTTTTGACGTAAGCAAAATAGATTAAGTGAAAAATTTATTCCTTCCTCTTTTTTTTAATAAAGCATCACATTTTGATAAAAGGAAGAGATAGGAAATGAAGAACTCTTTTTTTTTAAAAACTTGCATTCAAATTAAGGGAAGTAACATTTTTTTACAATGTTATATGAGATCTCTTTTCACTTCTAACAATAAACTCTTTCTTCCAACATTAAAATACTAAAATAAACATAGGAGATCCCTTACAAAAGGGGTACAAGCACTATGGCTTACAATTTTCTTTTAAAAATGGTAACAAGACTACAAATCCTTTTCACATAAACTTTGCAACAAGGAAAAACAATAGGAATACATTTCCTTTCTTCTACTTTTCATGCCTTCAAGTCTTTTCCCAAAAAAAAATCAGCAAGAGAAAAAATGGTTGACCATGGAAGCTCACCTCCCAACCTAGGTATTTACAATACCACCCCCGAGCTTGGGGAACCAAGGATGAATGGGTACAAACACAACCATACAAGAATAAACAAAAATACAACTTGTATAGTCAAAAAATAGAAGCACTTCCATTGTAGACATGTTTAGCCTTCCAAGTAAGTTGCTTGGGGTCATATCAAGCACCTTGAAAGGGTTCCTGATCTAGACCTGGCTGTCCCCCTGTTTTGTCCCTCTTTCCACTTCTTTCCAGCCTGATTTCTACATTCTGGACTGCAGACCTGAGATTCTAGACTTCAAGGTCAGGGTTGACCTTTTGGGTCTATGTCGACCTCAACCCTGACCTAGGTCAGGGTCAACCTCAACCTTAACCTAGGGTTCAAACTTCAGGGTCTTCCAATTTTCAGATGTTGGTCTTTGCAAAAAGTTCTTTCCCGCTTCCGGGTCGACTATTTCGAGTTCCGAAGCACTGATTCCTAAATTATATTTAATATAGGTCCTCTCCTAGGGGTAAAGGCTTTAATGGGAATTTAATCCTCCTATGAAGGCCTCCTTGGAAGATTTTTCCCTAATTCCATATAAAAGGGAAGCTTTCTCTCTCATTTTCTCTAAGCACCATCATCAAGAAAAATGAAGTCTTCTAATGGTGATCAAGCATTCTCAAGACATCTTCAAGTGTGATTCAAGAAAGCAAGCAAGAAATATTTCAAGAAAACATTATTAAGCATTCAAGTATCCATTTTCATGAAGGAGATCCATTGGAGGCCATTGAAGGATTGAAGCTACATGGTGCCCTTTTGGTGATCTCTCCATCCACCTTCTTCCAAGCCTCTTCCAAATCAAGAACCCATTCAAGACTTGGTGTTGGAGATCTACAAGAAATTGATTGAAGAAATCCTATATCCTACATTCTAGATCCATTGGTGCATACATACTTATGGATTGAAGGATTCAAATCTCCCACAAGGACTTTTACAAGCAAGGTGAATTTAAGCATTTACTTTGTCCATTTCTACAATTTCAATTACATATATTTGAGGTTAATTCCAAAACTGGGGTTTGACCAAGGCAAGCCCCTCCCCCACAACAAACAAACCTCTTTTTCTTGTAGGTACATGTACAGAATAGTTGATTTGAGACAAGATCTGGATACCATTTTCGGCAAACTTCTGGGATCCGCAAACAGAGTCACTTTCAGATCTGTGCAAGTCAGGGTCGACATTATTGGGTTAGGGTTGACATTTGTGGGTCAAGGTCAACCTTTTCATAAGATGACATCGGAATGGAAAATGATTTATGGGTTTTGTTCGTCTCTACGTTTCGCTTCTGGATCATACTTCATTTTTTCTAGAAATAGCCTATAGACCTCAGAAAATAGCGCTCTTTGATCTGCACTATTTTAAGGTTGGTACTTCATCTCATCCATTTCAATTCCTAGAACCATCATATACATTCCTTTCTAAAATGGGAATTTAAGATCTTTCCTCTTTGCTCTCATTTCTGAATGGATGATTCATTTGTGCATTGATCCTTCTTTTGGGTTAATCAATTTGGATCTTTTATTTGTGC